>JAJFZO010000609.1:2385000-2390000 GCA_021397835.1 Moringa oleifera | reverse complement strand
ATCCCACGAGTGAATAGAAAGTTGGATCTACATTGGATCTCACTTGAATCACCCCATCTATACTCCTAAGGAGAAGTTTGGTTTCAAACCCCAGTTCGAACAAGAGAAGTATGCCATGCTAATGTGCCTTGGATGATCCATATCTCAGGGTCAGGTGCTGATGAACACATTGAACTATCCATGTGACTGAGAGCCCTCACAGCCTGGGCACAACGACACAATTATTAGGGGCATGCTCTACCACTGACTTAATAGCCCATCGCGTGGGCCTCCTGCTGAGGGCCTGCTATGCCAAGCCAAAAGCGAGAGGAACTTCATCCCTCTCTTTCCTTTTTATGCCCCCATGTCCTTCCCGTGTGATGGCATAGGGGTGTATCAACTTGTTCCGACCTAGGATAATAAGCTCATGGGCTTGGTCTTACTTCACCGTTAAGAAATCAAAAAAGGCTTCCATCTCCAAGTTTAACTCAGACGTAGCTCACTTCTTTTTGGGTGTGAAGCTGTGTCAAATCGAAATACCCAACAAGCATTAGCTCTCCCAGAAAAAGAGGTGATCTAGCCGTACTGAAAAGTACGGCTACCTTGTTATGACTTCACTCCAGTCACTAGCCAAGCCTTCGATATCCCCTTCCTTATGGTTAAGCTAACGACTTCGGGCATGGCTAGCTCCCATAGTGTGACGGGTGTTGTGTACAAGGCTCGGGAACGAATTCACTGCCGTATGGTTGATCAAAAATCACTAGCGATTTTGGCTTCATGTAGGCGAGTTGCAGCACGTGTGTCGCCCAAAGCATAAAGGGCATGATCACTTGGCATCATCCTTACCTTCCTCTAGCTTATCACTGGCAGTCTGCTCAGGGTTCCAAACTCAATGGTGGCAACTAAACATGAGGGTTGCACTCGTTGCAGGACTTAAACCAACACCTTACGGCACGAGCTGGCGACAGCCATGCATCATTTGTGTCCACGTTCCCGAAGGCACCCCTTTTTTTCAAGAGGATTTGCAGCATGTCAAGCCCTGGTAAGGTTTTTCGCTTTGCATCGAATTAAACCATATGCTCCACTGCTTGTGCGAGCCCCTGTCAATTCTTTTGAGTTTCATTCTTGCGAACGTACTCCCCAGGCAAGATACTTAACACGTTAGCTATAGCACTGCACGGGTCGATATGCACAATGCCTAGTATCCATCATTTACAGCTAGGACTACTGGGGTATCTAATCCCATTTGCTCCTTTAGCTTTCGTCTCTCAGTGTCAGTGTTAGCCAGTAGAGTGTTTTCATCATTAGTATTCTTTTCGATCATGCATTTCATCACTCCACCGAAAATTCCCTTTGCCTTTATCATACTCAAGCTTAGTAGTTTCCACCACCTATTCAGGTTGAGCCCTAGGATTTGACGGCGGACTTAAAAAGCCAAATATAGACGCTTTACGCCCAATTATTCCTGATAACGCTTGCACCCTCTATATTACCGCAGCTGCTGGCACAGAGTTAGCCGATGCTTATTCCTTAGATACCATCATTGCTTCTTCTCCAGGAAAAGAAGTTCATGACCCGTAAGCCTTCTATCTTCATGCGGCATTGCTCTGTCATGCTTTTGCCCATTGCGAAAAATTCCCCCTGTTGCCTTCTGTAGGAGTTTGGGCCGTGTCTCAGTCCTAGTGTGGCTGATCATCCTCTCGGATCAGCTATTAATCATCGCCTTGGTAAGCCATTGTCTCACCAACTAGCTAATCAAACGCGAGCCCCTCCTCGGGTAGATTCTTCCTTTTGCTCCTCAGCCTACAGGGTATTAGCAATCGTTTCCAGTTGTTGTTCCCTTCCCAAGGATAGGTTCTTACGCGTTACTCACCCGTTCGCCATTGGAAACACCACTTCCCGTCCGACTTGCATATGTTAAGCATGCCACTAGTGTTTATCTTGAGCCAGGATCGAACTCTCCATGAGATTCATAATTGCATTACTTACAGCTCCCTTGTTCATAGACAAAGCTGATTCAAAATTATCTTTCATTCCAAGGCATAACTTGTATCCTTGCACTTCATATTCGCCTAGAGTTCGCTCCCAGAAATATAGCCATCCCTACCCCTTCACGTCAATCCCACGAGCCTCTTATCCATTCTTATTCAATCATGGTGGGGGAGCAAGTCAAAGGGTTTAGGGATAATCAGGCTCGAACTGATGACTTCCACCACGTCAAGGTGACATTTTACTGCTGAGTTATATCCCTTCCCTCATCAAGAAATAGAACTGACTAATCCTAAGGCAAAAGGTCGAGAAACTCAAGGCCACTCTTGAATAACTTGAAGCCGGGCTTTCCTTTCGCACTATTACTGATATGAAATGAAACTAATGGAAAAAGTTGGATTTAATTGTCAACTGCTCCTAGCGGAAATAGGATTGACTACGGATTCGAGCCATAGCACATGGTTTCATAACATAAAATCGTACGATTCTCCTGATCTAAATCAAGCCGATTATACATGAAAAAGATTTGGCTCAGCATGTTCTATTCGATACGGGTAGAAGAAGTGGTATTTTTTTCTTAAAAAAATAGAAAAATCAGAACCAAGTCAAGATGATACGGATCATCCCTTTTTTCTTGCGCCAAAGATCTTCCCATTTCTGAAGGAACAAGAGTTACATCTCTTTTCCATTTCCATTCAAGAGTTCTTATGCGTTTCCATCCCCTTTAAGACCCCAAAAAATTGACAAATTCCTTTTCTTAAGAACACATACAAGATTCGTCACTACAAAAAGGATAATGGTAACCCCACGATTAACTACCATCAAGTTCATTTATGAATTTCATAGCAATAGAAATACATGTCCTATTGAAACAGAATTTGTAACTTGCTATTCTCTTGCCTAGCAGGCAAAGATTTACCTTAACGAAAAAGATGATTCATTCGGATCAACATGAAAACCCAACTACATTGCATTGCCAAAATCCATGTTGTATATTTGAAAGAGGTTGACCTCCTTGCTTCTATGGTATAATTCTCTTCCTGTTGAGCCTCCTTTCTTCTCAGTCCACAGAGATACAATGTAGAATTAGTGCCAACAGTTTATCACGGAAGAAAGGACTCATTGAGCCGAGATCACTAACTAATACTAATATAATATAAAAGAATTGTCTTTTATGTATACTTATGTATATTTTCCCTGGTTCCGTTGCTACTGAGAGCTTTACATAATTGAGGGGATCAAATAGATCTCCCACCAAAGCACAAAAGCCAAGATCTATCAAAAAATAGATTCCTATTCAAAAAGTGCATAACCGCATGGATAAGCTCACACTAACCCATCAATTTGGGATCCAATTTGGGATTTTCCTTGAGGGGTATTGGTAAGGAATTGGAATGTAACAATATCGATTCGTAATCGATTCATATAGATACAAAAGAAAAGGTTCTCTATTGATTCAAGTGCTGTCCCTATGGGATATGGATAGAGAAAGAGGAAAAAACTGAAGATTTCACATAGTGCTTTTGATCGAAAAATCAATCTGATTTAATTTATTTTGTACCGTTCGCTTAATGAGAAAATAGGTTAGATGCTATAGGATCAAACCTATGGGACTTAAGGAAGGAATGATGGAAGGGAATAAAATAAGAAAAAGAAATAAAAAAAAAGAGAGAGAAAAAAATAATAAATAGATAAGTAAATAAAAATGAAGTAGAAGAACCTAGATTCAAAATGAACAAATTCAGACTTGAAAAAGTATCTTTCTGATTCTCAAAGAATGAGGAGCAAAGGGATTGATTGAGAAACATCTCTTGTTTTTATTATAAGATTGTGTGATTGGATCCGTAGATATTTGGTAAAAAGAAGAATCTTCTCCTTTGATAGTAATCAAAAATGGAAAATGTTAAATTGGAACATGAAAACATGACTGAGTTTGTCCTAGTTACTCTTTGGGACGGAGTGGAAGAAAGGAGGAGATTCTCGAACAAGGAAAAGGACCTAATGACTTCAAAGAATTGAAAGAGGAGCCGTATGAGGTGAAAATCTCATGTATGGTTTTATAGAGTGTTAGTAAGGGTGACTTATCTATTAACTTTTCCACTATCACCCCAAAAAAGCCAAACTCTGCCTTGCTAAAGTTGCCAGAGTACGATTAACCTCTAGATTTGAAATCACTGCTTATATACCTGGTATTGGCCATAATTCACGAGAACATTCTGTAGTCTTAGTAAGAGGGGGAAGGTAAGGATCGTCAACAAGGGCGTTCTAGTGCGTTGTAGATTCTTATCCAAGACTTGTATCATTTGATGATGCCATGTGAATCGCTAAAAACATGTGAAGTGTATGGCTAGCCCAATAATGAAAGTTTCATAAGGGGACTAGAGCTGGCGACCATGAGACAAAAGATTTTCTTTCTAAAGAGATTTGATTTGAAATTGTTATATGTCCAAGGTCCAATATTGAAATAATGTTACAGGTTTTCCTTGACTTTGTCCGTGTCAACAAACAATTCGAAATGCATTGACTTTTTTAGAACAGGTCTGGGTCAAATAGCAATGACTCGAAACACTTCTTTTTACACTATTTTAGAAACCCAAGGACTTAATCGTATGGATATGTAAAATACAGGATTTTCAGTCCTAGCAAAAAAAGAGGGAAACGGATACTCAATTTAAAATGAGTAAACAGAATTCCATACTCGATCTCATAGATGCATATAAAATTATATGGATGCCATATTTGATGAAAGTCGTATGTACGATTTGGAGGGATATCTTCCATTTCTTTCGAGATCCACCCTACAATATGGGGTCAAAAAGCCAAAATAAAAGAATTTTAGCCCTCATAAAAAGAAAATTGATTCTTGAACCCTTTTCACACTCATGTCGCGTCAAGGTACTGCAGAAGAAAAAACTACAAAATTCAATCCAATTTATCGTAATCGATTAGTTAACATGTTGGTTAACCGTATTCTGAAACACGAAAAAAAAATCATTGGCTTATCAAATTATCTATCCAGCCTTGAAAAAGAT
>JAJFZO010000609.1:2350000-2380000 GCA_021397835.1 Moringa oleifera | reverse complement strand
TCTTTCGATACAATTAAATAGAAATCCCGAAGGGTGCCATATTCTAAGAGCCCAAACTATGTGATTGAATAAATCCTCCTCTATCTATTGTGGGTCGAGGACTCTTTCTCCTTCCCCTTCTTCAAACTCTGATTTGTATTTTTCATAGAGAAATCTCTGATCAATGATAGATCAAGATCCATTTTGCATCATATATAAGGGATTCCTTGGTTCAGATCGAAGAATCAATGTCACTCGATCATTACCAAAGCGCCTTCTACTTCTAATAGGCCATGAACTAGATCATAATCATTCTCAACGAATCCATGAGAAGTGATCTCATTTTTTTCATCAAGTTTGGGTAGAGACCAAAGGTCTTGAGTGACCGATCCGACATAACAACTCAAAAGATAAAGAAGTATCGTTAATTTCTTCATGCTCCTTCCAAGTTTAAAGTACCATTTGTACAAATAAGAATTCTCTTCGTTACATGATTTCTTCTTCATATAGATATATATAGGATTTATGGGCCAATTACTTAGAAGTACATTTTGTGCAATAACCTTCCTATCTGATAGAAAAGGATCCCATGATTCTGAACCGATCTTACCTAGGATTGCAAATCCTAAGTTTGTCTATGAAGAGTAGATCTAATTGTATTAACATCTATAATTGATTTTTTCTATGTAATATTAATCGATAGGGCCTCATTGGTAAGTGCTATAAGATCTCGTGCATTGGAACCCATGGTTATGGACTCGAATCCATTAGTATCGAACATTTTCTTTTCCAAGTGAAATCCCTCAATATGTGAAAAAGTGAAAAAGTGCTTTCATTGTTGTGGAATAAAAAGCCTTCGTATCCTAATGCATGTATCTAATTTATTCGGGGCTATTAGAGCGGGATCCACATTTTGGGGAATATAAGTCGAAACAATAACAAGAATATTTCTAGTGGAACATCTTTCACAATCCTTGGACAGAGAGTTCACTAATAGACGAAGGGATAAGTAATTCTACTCATTCACATCCAGATCATGAATGTTTGGAATCCATATTATGTAAGAAGACATTGCTTTTGCTAATTCGAATTGAAGGGTGATATAAAATTGATTTATTCCTGACATCATATCCATAGTTAGCGCATTCATCATAGTTAGAAGCTCCACCTCCGTATCAAGTTCACGATCAATATCGTCACTATCATCAATATCATTACTAGCATTAATATCATCACTAGCGTCAATATTGTCACTATCATCAATAAAAAAACCTTTAAGCTTATTATCTAAGAACTTGTTCAAAAAATACTGTAATCAAAGGAGCATAGGAGTTTGTCGCTAGGTATTTGACCAAATAGGATCGTCCGGTTGCTAGAGAACCTATCACTAAAATACCCCTAGAGGCAGATAGGGCTAAGTAGAGTAAAAAAGGTTTTCCATGAGACTAAAAATGAAAACTAGTAGCCCCACACGAAGTTTGTGAATAAGTGATTGTATGATAATGAGCAAGGATATCCGTCTTTCTACTAAACAGGATGTATTGAACTCATAATTCATTAGATACTTTTTATGAATGTCAACAAAGTACCATAAGTAAATTGTTCCCGGTTGTTCAATCATTTGATAACCAGATTCATTCTTTGATAAATGATCACTATGAGTCAGACTTAATAGAATTTGATCAATCCTTTTTTCTGCCGTTAAGGTGGAGAATTGAACCAAGAATTCTCTTTCTTTATCATCAATTGAATCACTGTTCGTGACCCAGGATTCTATTTTATCATCAATCCAATCATCGCTCACGTTTTTTCTTTTTCTTATCAATGAATAGATCTCTTTACTTGTATGACTTAGATATCTTGTATTTCTCAAAAAAGTGATTCGATTGATGGGATTTGGTATGATACTTATGATATCTATGATATCGATGAAATTGATATTCAAATATTTCTTCTTAGAACATATTGATTTGACCTTATAAGCGGGATCACCACCCCTAGCATGTTGCTGCCAGAACCTCGTATTTGGTTTAGAGAATCTCCTAATTATTCATGAGCAACTAGAAAGAGATTCTTTAACCATAAAGAATTCAGTTCAGATGTAGGATACCTATCCAAAAGTTTTCATAACTCAATCATGTATGATGGAATCATCAAAGATTTGACCTTTCGAAGTTTGTCTGTAACTCACTATAGGCTCAAGAAACAAAGAGAAAAATGTGTACGAACGAGATATCTAGCAACAAGAAGAAGGAAAAGGATTGAATAGAGGAACTCTCGAACATTTGGCGATCTCAGACGTGTTGATATTAATGGTGACTCATTATTTCGATGAATCATTTCTTCGGATAGAAGAAGATTATGTAAACAGTTACTTGAAATCTCATTTATCAAATTTCATTGTGGAAGACACAATTTTTTCTGATGAATTCGCCATGATATATCTGATCCATACATAATATCATGAAAAATGGATACAAATTTTTGACTGCTACTTAGTATCGGCAATAGGTCTAAAAAAGTATCTAAAAATATCAAATTTAGATATTTGTACCTTGTCGAAGTAAGGAACCATGGGATTTATGTTTGGAATAGATTCCATTTTGAGAGAGTTGAAAAAGTACTATCTCGTTGAAAGGTTCTATCCATCTGCCTTTTCTCAACGCATTTCTTTAGAGAAAGACTCTGTTTTTTCCTCTTTTTGCATGGTAAATATTTCTCAGAATATAGAGTGTGAATTAAACCCATGTTTGAATTGAAATTAAGATACTGATACAAGTTCTTCTCTTTTGAATCAGATAGATTCATATCTGAAAGAGGTTGATAATAAGTTCTTTCAAAATTGACTATTTGTCCCTCCATTAAAGGTGCTCCAAAAATGTCTGCAATCGAGTAAATAGCTCAATGAACTAATGCATCGGATCGAATTGCAAAATGGAAAGATTTGTACAAGTTATACCTTTTGTCACCACTTTATGGAAAATCCTTAGATATGAATATGTTAGATACTTATGACTCGATTGATGAAGGTGAAATAGTATCTCTCTCCAAAAAAGCATGTTTTTCTTTTACCACTGCACTAAAAAAAAATATTTTGTTACAAATGAACAAGATATTGAGGAATTGTCCATACGTAAAATCATAATTATTGATACGGGCCTTTTTCACATAAAAAGGGAATCTTTTGTTACAATAGAAGCAGAAGTGATATGGATTATTCAAGAATCGAAGTCAATTTCCTTTATAAAAAGAAGATATCAATGAACTTCTATGAAATGGTTTCACGAGATTCAACCAATTGTCTTGATCGTGGGATATCATTGAGAAATAGAAATCCATGAAATCAAAAGATTTCCTACGATTCTTTCTGGCATGAAATGAGTCAATCATCCACTTTGGTATATTATTGAACAAAAATGGTGATATTATTCCTCCATTGATCAAGAATTTCGATTTTTGAGAAGTATTATGATCATCCAATAAGAAAGGTTTCAATTTTTCCAAATGAACGATTTGAAGACCTATTGATTCTAACAACTACTTGCAAAGTTGATTGTTCGGACCTTTCAATTCATAGATGTGGATCTCAGACCTATGAATGGGCATATTCTCAAAACTCACAAAGAAAGAAGGAAGTGAGTTAGAAAAAAAAAGAAGTAACTTGGACAAAAAAAGAAGTAACTTGGACAAAAAGAAACGAAGTGACTTGGACAAATCTTTTTTGTCAATAACCTTAGACCAATCAATTGAATATTGATTAATACGTAATCGATCGAACAATACTTGAAAATAGCTCTTCTGCTTAAAAACAAAATGTTCCAAATGCTCTTCGAAATTCTTGCTCCCATTAGACCATTTATATCTATATGCATTAGGATCCTGATTTATGGATCTTTCGGTTCGAGAAAGAAAAATGAGAGGATCGAACCATTTCTTTTGACTCTTTTTCAAATTCAATAAATGTTGGTTGATCGTATATTTCATTAAAATTCTATGATTGAGAGTATCATTTCTTATTTGATCCCTTTGAATTCCACATTTGAAGTTGCGATCGGATTTATTCATTAAAAAGAATCGATTCAATACATTTCTTCCATAGGTGCTATATTGGATTTGAATCAGATTTTGGATCAATCTATATTGATTGACTGCCTCCATTATGTTGTTGCTAGTAAATACCACTATTTTTGGTTTTGAATTTTTCAAATCATTCCCGCAGGAGATCCAGACCCATTTTTTTTCTGATCCTTCGATAAAAAGATTCATTTTCTTCATAAAAAATAAGAGGTAGAACGAACAAAGATTTCTTTTTCCATTCATCCCTGGAGTTGAATACCTCATTCAAGAATTGTTTTTGATCCAATCCATAGAAATCAATAGAAAAGGCAAATCCCTTATGATACACCAGATCCAGCTTGGTTAGTGATAGAGTGACTAGATCTGCCATTTCTTGAAATCTCTCTTCTGATTCAAAATCATGGTATAATGTGTATCTCCCCTTGTTTCGGTCATGGAATAGATGAAATAAATCAAAAAATGGATTTTTGTTCAAGAATGAAATGTTATTGAAACTGTCCATATCCAGTTCATCCTTTGAAACCATATCACATCCCAGATATGATGAAATAGGATGAATTGAGACGGTATTTTGTAAATATGTAATTATCTTGAGTATACTAACTATTTCTTGATTTTTTAATTGCCTGAAAGGGACAAAAGACACTTCTTATTCTTTCTTCAACAATTTTTGATCCCTAGTGGACCTGTCAGTAGGATTCAAACCCAGATGAAGTTCTCAACATCTATTAAATTAAAAAAAAAAAACGAATGGTACTTATAGGATTCCCAAGAAATTCTTCTATTTCTTTTGGAAGTAGATGATTATTCATTCGCTTCCCACGTTTCGTGAATAGCCGGGGCATTGAGGAATATCCAGAAAGGCATTTAAGGAATTGTTTGATTCTATCTCTGTCTGTTCTGTTTGAAGAAAAGAAGGATCCCAAAGAATCTACTTTCTTTTACTTGTTGAATCTCTCTTTGATTGATCAATATGTGATATTCTGAATCCTCATTACTAATGAAATTGAAATGATCTATGAACTGATCAGAAGATCCTTTCAATTGGCTAGAATCCATTACTTGAACAAAACTAGATCTTACGAAACCGTATTGAATATTTGACGATACATTTCCTACCTTGCTAAAAAATTGATCCTTATTTACCAATCACACATTGTCTAACCAAATCCAATTCTCTCTCGATATGTTCCTCAAAAAATACGATTCATGCGGATTCTTCCCCTAATTAACGAAGAGATTTTGGCGGAATTGCCACATATGAAATTGAGCACAATTTTGCAAAGAAATACCCATTTGTTTCTTGAGAAGAGATGGGAAACATGCTCAATATCATTTGATTGAATAGTTGACCCAGCTCCTTGTTGTTTGAAGAAACCCTCCACTTCAATTGGTATTTTTTCACGAAAAATAAACATGAGATAACAAATCTCGTCTTTCACTAAGATTTCGAATAGTTGTCCCAAATTCAAGTTGATTATGTTTCCCCTTTTACTCAGAGAAAGATGATCAAACAATTCCTAATCATGGCCCTTGCGGATTGGATCATCCATATAATATACAAAAAGAAACTCCAAATACTTGATATCTTTCTCTTTAAATGAGATATCATTTCTAGCGACGATTTCATTAGATATCTTACAACTAGAATCTCTTTTTTTTTTTATCCAGTTCCTCCACCACTGTGAACTCCAATTAGATTTAGGCATGGTGCATTTTTTAGTTATTGGAAGAACCCAGGTACTCTCTTTTGGATATAAGAAACAGCTCTGAGAGATCTTTTTTCCCTTTGGAAGATACAGGAGCGAAACAATCAACCTATTGATATTGGAAGACCTAAAAGATTCTTCCAATGTATCATTTCTAGGTCCAATGGAATTCATAGGTATAGGAAAAAGCCTTATCAAATAACGATTTTTTCTTTCGACCATATTTCGATTATTAATACGATATATAAGAACCGATACTACAAATAGCACTACACCCTTGATCGTGAAATATCGATTACTTGTTGAACTTTATGAATTATTTGAAAGTAGGATACTCCAAATTCGAGGGTCCAAGAGTTTTATAAAATGTTCTTGGTGGAAAAAAAATGTGAATGAAAGATCCCACTAAATTGAATTGGGTCCATGAATCTAAAAAATAATGAGAATTCTTGATCTCTCTTAACATTTCTCTCAATTCGAAAATCCAGTATTTGAATTGATGTCCTTTCATTGATTCCTCCTAGGTTGCATTGATTTATCCTGAAGATTTCATTTCAATTGGAATTTGGTTATTCACTATGTACGAGGATCTCCACTAAGCATCCATGGCTGAATGGTTAAAACGCCTAACTCATAATAGGCAAATTCGTAGGTTCAATTCCTACTGGATGCATAATAATGGGACCCTCTAATAAGTCTATTGGAATTGGCTCTGTATCAATGGAATCTCATCATCTATACATAATGAATTGGTGTGGTATATTCATATCATAACATGAACAGTAATAACTAGCATTCTTATTAAGACTAGAACTCATAAGGAAGAAAATAGATTAATGGATGGAATCAAATATGCAGTATTTATAGACAAAAGTATTCGGTTATTGGGGAAAAATCAATATACTTCTAATGTCAAATCAGGATCAACTAGGACAGAAATAAAGCATTGGGTCGAACTCTTCTTTGGTGTCAAGGTAATAGCTATGAATAGTCATTGACTCCCCGGAAAGGGTAAAAGAATGAGGCCTATTATGTGACATACAATGCATTACAGATGTATGATCATTACGCTTCAATCGGGCTATTCTATTCCACCTCTTAGAAAGAAAAGAACTTAAATTAAAATACTTAATAGCATGGTGATACATTTATACGAAACTTCTACCCTGAGCACACGCAATAGAGCGGTAAATAGTCAAGTGAAATCCAATTCATGAAATAATTTGATCTATGGACAGTATTGTTGTGGTAAAGGTCATAATGCCAGAGGAATCATTACCGCAAGGTATAAAGGGGGAGGTCATAAGCGTCTATACCGTAAAATTGATTTTCGACAAAATGAAAAAGACATATATGGTAGAATTGTAACCATAGAATATGACCCTAATCGAAATGCATACATTTGTCTCATACACTATAGGGATGGTGAGAAGGGATATATTTTACATCCCAGAGGGGCTATAATTGGAGATCCCATTGTTTCTGGTACAGAAGTTCCTATAAAAATGGGAAATGCCTTACCTTTAGGTGCGGTTTGAAATATTGATTTACGTAATTGGAAGTAACCAATTAGGTATAAGACGAAACCTAGAAATTGATCACTGATCCAATTTGAGTACCTCTACAAGATAGACCTCAATAGAAAACTGAATAGTAATGGCATCAAGTGATTGAGTTCAGTAGTTCCTCATATAAAATTATTGACTATAGAGATATAGTAATATGGAGAAGACAAAGTTGTTTCAAGCATCAATAGAACCAGAAGCGCCCTTTGTTTCAAAGAGAGGAGGATGGGTTATTCACATTTCATATGATGGTCAGAGGTGAATTGAAAGCTAAGCAGTGGTAATTCTAAAGATTCCCCTGGGGAAAAATAGAGATGTCTCTTACGTTACCCATAATATGTGGAAGTATCGATTAGCTATAGGAACTCTGAATTGTTTTTTGAGTAAGGAGTTACATTTACGTACCATTAATGTTAATATTGGTATGTTTGGGGTGATAAAAGAAATAATTGATTAGTCCTTTACTTTTATTATAGGCATTATTTTTTTTGCTTCAAAAAAAAGAATTAAGAAGTACTCATTGTAACCATTAGAGCCGACGAAATTAGTAATATTATCCATGAACGTATTGAGCAATACAATAGAGAAGTAAAGATTGTAAATATCGATACCGTACTTCAAGTAGGCGACGACAGCGCTCATATTTATGGTCTTGATGAAGTAATGGCTAGTGAATTAGTAGAATTCGAAGAGGGTACGATAGGCACTGCCCTGAATTTAGAATCAAATAATGTTGGTGTTGTATTAATGGGTGACCGTTTGATGATACAAGAGGGAAGTTCTATCAAAGTAACAGGAAAAATTGCTCAGATACCCGTGAGTGAGGTTTATTTGGGTCATGTTATAAATGCCCTGGCTAAACCTATTGATGGTTAAGGTGAGATTTCAGCTTCTGAATCTCGGTTAATTGAATCTCTCGCTCTAGGTATTATTTCGAGAAGTTATGTATATGAGCCTCTTCAAACAGGACTTATTGCTATTGATTTGATAATCCCTATAGGACATAGGTAGTGAGAATTAATTATTGGGGATAGACAGACCAGTAAAATAGCAGTAGCCATAGATACAATTCTCAATCAATAAGGGAAAAATGTAATATGTGTTTAGTTAGCTATTGGTCAAAAAGCATCTTCTGTAGCTTAGGTAGTGAACACTTTCTAGGAAAGGGAAGGCGATGGAATACACTATCATGGTGGCCGAAACAGCGAATTCTCCAGCTACATTACAATATCTCGCGCCTTATACAGGAGCTGCTTTGGCTAAATATTTTATTTACTATGAACGACACACTTTAATCATTTATGATGATCCTTCCAAACAAGCACAAGTTCATTGCCAAATGTCTCTTCTATTACGAAGACCACCTGGTCGTGAAGCTTATCTAGGAGATATTTTTCATTTGCATTCACGTCTTTTAGAAAGAGTCGCTAAATCAAGCTCTTAGTTAGGTGAAGGAAGCATGACTGCTTTACTAATAGTTGAGACCCAATCGGGAGACATTTTAACTTATATTCCTACTAATGTAATTTCCATTACAGATGGACAAATATTCTTATCCATTGATCTATTCAATGCTAGAATCAAACCTATTATTAATGTAGGTATTTCTATCTCCAAAGTCGGATCTACAGCTCAAATTAAAGCTTTGACAAAAGTAGCTGGCAAATTAAAATTAGAATTGGCTCAATTCGTTGAATTAGAAGCCTTTGCGCAATTTACTGCTGATCTCGATAAAGCTGCTCAGAATCAATTGGCAAGAGGTCAACGATTACGTAAGTTACTCAAACAATCCCAATCAGCCCCTTTCATGGTGAAAGAACAGATAATGACCATTTATACCAGAATGAATGGTTATCTTGATTCATTAGCACTTGGACAGGTAAGGAAATTTCTCGTTGAGTTATGTACTTACTTAAAAACGAATAAACCTCAACTCATCATATCCTCTACCAAGACATTCACTGAGGAAGCAGAAGCTGTTTTGAAAGAAGATATTCAAGAACAAATATAATAATTATAAATAAATAAAAGAAATCGATCATTCTTAATCTTTATTCTTTAATTTAATTAATTTCATTTTCATCTAATAGTAATATAAGTTTCTAAGTATTAAATAAGTGTATAATATATATAACATAAGTAAATATAACATAAGTAAGCATATCTTATTCAATTCAATATTTCTTTCTTAACATAGAAATATATATAGAAATAAATTGCGTCCAATAAGAGTTGAACTTATACCAAAGGTTTAGAAGACCTCTGTCCTATCCATTAGACAATGGAAGCTTTTCATTTCAATTTTTTTTTCGCATTTTTTTACTTTACTATCTTTTGTTCGGAAACAATAAAGAATATGTGAGACAATTTTAGGAATTGTGTATTAATTCACTTCAATGAAGAGAATTAATACATATTTAAATAGACATTATCTCTATAATATAGAACGAGGAATCTAAAGCAAGTAGCAAGAATCGAACCCACATCGTTAGCTTGGAAGGCTAAGGGTTATAGTCGACATCGATTCATCATTTTTAACGTCTCTAATTTAAAATTGAACATGAAACTTTGGTTTTATTCGGCTCCTTTATGGAAGATAGATAAATTCCTAGCTATAATAAGACGGGAATGAAATAAAATGCGACCCATAACATCTATGTTAGCTTTTCTGTCTGAATGCATTCAATTCGAAACAATTTGCTTTATAGATGATCCCTGTAGAAGAAGGAGATTATAACAATCTTTCTAGTTACTTCGTTCTTTATTTCTATTTAATAGAATCCTTAGGAAAAGTATTTTGTTTCCACTGAGCTAAAACAATATGTTGATGTCTCTAGTAAATTAAAGTTATCGTTTATTAGCTATTTTTCTTAAATTTTTTCTATACAAAACAAAAATTGAATTAAAGATTTAGTTACGATTAGAAATAAATTTTTCTATCTTTATCCATGGATTCTTTTCTCATACTTATTCAATTGAAAATAGCGATCCAATTTAAAAATTGTGTTTCATAATTTCATAATCTAATTAATTTTTGAATTTATAGTTGACTCTTGGATACAAATTACGAGAATGTATACTCTTTCTCAAAATTTTTTTTGAAAGGTAAAGGATTAAATCATTTTAAAAAATAAAATTTTTGATCATAAGATGAACCAAATCAAAGGATCCCTTAACTATTAAGGGGGTTAATAAAACGAATCACACTTTTACCACTAAACTATACCTGCGACAATGCGATTATTGTATATAAAAGGACCTTTTGTCAAACAAGGTAATTAGACGTAGTCAAAATAAAATAGAATCAGAAAAAAATCCTAAAAATTAGAGTATTAACTCATTTTGTTAATAGACCTAATGAAATTAGTAAAAGATGGCTCATTTGAGTTATTTAGTTCAATAACTAAATAAAATAAAAGATCTTTTTTTTTTCTTTTGTTGGAGGAATTTTGATAGATAGAGCTCAGCAAAAGGGCTTAGGTCATAACATAAAAATGTATTGGCAAGAATCCATATTTCCCTTATTTTAATATATTTAAAGATATTTTTTTATATTTGAAGATATTTTTTAGAAAAAATATAATAAAATTTATTATAAAATAATTTATTATAAAATAAATAATATAATTTAAAATTTTAAAATAAAAAAAATATTACATTATTAATGTATTATAATTAAGATTTTCTTTTATTTTAATAACTGTAAATAAAAATTTGAAATAAAAAAAAGAAAATAAATGACACTTTGATTCTTTATCACAAACACAATTTTTTTATTTCAATTAAAAAAAATCATTTTAGCTATGATTCAGTGGTATGATTTGATTCGTTGTATAAAAAAAAAAGGCGCGGTTGGGTACTGACCAAGCCACGCTGTGGAAATTAAAAAAATACCTTTTTGGACAAGACAAAATCAAAGAGATTTTTTTTTTATATATATTTTTATTGGAAATATCTCTTTTGAGCCTTTTTTTTTTATCTAAATGGAATTTCTGATAAGAGTTATATATATATATATATATATATATAAGTTGTATTGTATATAATTAATAATATATACAAAAAAAAAGTATCAAAAAAGTAAAGAATGGCTTTTTTTTAAGCATTACTTTTTGTGTAGTGTAAGATAGTAATTATCCTTTTTCAATTAGGAAAGATGGCTGAGTGGACTAAAGCGTCGGATTGCTAATCCGTTGTACGAGTTATTTGTACCAAGGGTTCGAATCCCTCTCTCTCTGTTTCTTTTTTAATGATGTGGAATTGAAATAGATAAAATTCTAAGAATATTATAACATTTATAAAAATCAAGCAAGAAAACCCTTATTTTTTTATTCATGTTCGGGATTACGTCCTGGATCATTAGATAGGAATCTGAAGATGAAGAGAAAAACAAAGAATATCACTACGGTGTAAACAAAGAGTTTGAGAGTAAATATTACACAATCTCCAAGATCTTATCTTTATTTGGGGAAAAAAAAAGAATAGATTCTCTATTTTTATACCACATATCCTATTTATTTTGACACCAAGAAATGAAGCGATTTCGATAATTTCTATAAATTAAATTAAATAGAAAAGATTTGATTTTTTGAGAATTCATTTGTAAGAAGATAAGAGTTGTGTCTTTCTTATTACAAAATTTTTTTTATACCAACAATTAAGTATTGTGTTGTGGTGGACTCTAATAGGTTCTTTCAGTGAAAAATAGGGTTCAAAATGATGAAATGGGATGATTTAGATTTATCATGTCTACCAAAAAATTTCAATGTTTGAATTGGGAGTTCGTTCATACTGTAAGACTTATTTGATCTTCTCAATTATTAAAATAATATTACAGATCTCATTAAAAACTTATAACAGCTTTCCAAACAAAGGCTAAGAGAAAAAAGAGAATAGGTATTACGAGCATAACGTCTATGATTGGATTTAAAAAAGCGTAGGCCTCGGGCAATCTAACGAATAAAAAACTACTCGAAAAAAGGGCAGAATTAAAACAGATACAGATCAATTTAAATATATTAAGCATAACAAAAATTTTTTCTTCTAGATAATTTGATTTTGATTGAGTTATTAATATATTATTGATATAAGGTCCAAATGAAGAAAGGAAAGTAAGATAGAGTAAAAATACTTCTTTGAACTCACCCAATAAAAAATCCCTCCGTTCTCACAAAAGAATAAAATAAATTATACTTTCATACAATATCTTAATTGAATTAAATGTAATGATCCATAAATTCGGTTTCATTTTATATCTACACGTGTCAAAATCCTAACATCAATCTAATTTATGTCATAGATATTTGGGTTGGAATTGATGAACAATCACTAACAATATTAGTCTTTATTAGTGTTGAATAGAAATGTAAATAGGGCGTAGCCAAGCGATAAGGCAACGGGTTTTGGTCTCGCTATTTAGAGGTTCGAATCCTTCCGTCCTAAAGCATAGAATAAATATTATTCTTTTTTAACAACCTTCTGTTTAAGAGTAAAATATTAGAGAGAATGTGATTCTTGTTTCTAATTTTTCAAGATTCAGGGGGAAGAAAGATTTCTTTTTCACCACTTGAATCGAGTTCAAATAACATCTACCTGTGATCTGGTTAAGATGGAAATAAAGGTTACAAGAGTTGGAATTCAAATATATATATATATATATATTATTAAATAAATAGTTAAATCTATTTATTGATATAAATATGTATTTTTCATTCATATAATGAAATAGGCATTGCATTTATACAATAAAATATGAAATTTATTTGAATTGTTACTGAGACTTTTTCTTCATAAATTCTCCATCCCGTTCATATTTCATACACAAATAGAGGGGAAAAGTATAGATTACTATGTACCAATCAAACAACGACTATTCATGATTGCATAATTGAATCAATTACACACTAGTTCCAAACTAGAGGAATGTTATGGTAAAACTTCATTTGAAACGATGTGGTAGAAAGCAACGTGCGATTTGAATTGAAGGACATGATCTGCTGTGGATTTTTACATCCACCATTTTACTTTATCCAAGAATAAAGGTGCTCTTGACTCAACATTCTTTGTTCTATTCTACTAGAACCCTAATTTTTCTTGGGTTCTAATGTAAAAAATAGTACAGGATGGAGCTCGAGGAGAATGTATTTATTCCTTTCTCAAGGGGTAAGGATCTAGGGTTAGTGCCAATCAATAAGTTGGAACAACTTCGTAAGTATATTTTTTTCGATGTAGAAATTGAAAGGATCCATTTCAAGCAAATTTTCAAATCCATAAGGAAAATTTGTTGAAATTGCAAAAAATCTTTCGATCTAAAGTGTATGATGCATGAATCAAGCATTCGTATGATTTTTTGATAGAAAGAAATCATAAAAAGAAAAAGGGCTAGTTGCTACCATTTTAAAAATCATTAAAAATCTCCAAAGTAATGTCTAAACCCAATGAATCAAAGTGAGGATAAAGGATCCTAAAACAAAGGAATACTATTTTGTTTTCAATTTTCTTAACAACTAGATCACAATGAAGAATCAAAATCGATTCTAAAGGAGACAAACAAAAAGGGGGTTAGAGACTACTCAGTAAATGAAATGCCTAAGGGTTTTCTGTTGACCTATTTGAGACTTATCCAACTTGAGTTATGAGAGTATGAATGCTTTTTTTTTCCAAAAAAAAAAGAAGAAAAAGGATTTAGGACTTAAATGCCTAATTGATTTGGTATTTTATGAATCTATTTGACATTCTAATTTTATACATAGATAGAAACTCATTTCTAATCATAATCATTTTTTTCTTGAGCCGTATGAGGAGAAACCCTCTTATACATTTCTAAGGGGGTAGTATTCATCTACATCTATCCCAATGAGCTGTTTAAAGAATCGTTGCAATTGATGTTTGATCCCAAAGAGAAGGAAAGGATCTTCAAACAGTGGGTTTTTATGATCCGATAAATAATCAAACCTATTTAAATGTTCCTGTTATTTTATATTTCCTTAAAAAAAGGTGTTTAACCTACAGGAACTGTTCATGATATTTCAAAGAAGGCAGTGGTTTTTACGAAACTCAATGTTATTCAAACAAAATTAAATTAATGAAATACAAAAAAAGAGGGTGACTCATATAACTTCCTATAAAAACATTCTCTACTCTTTCCCCCTCTTTTCCTTTATTCATACCTATTTATTTTTTCTAATTTAGTATTCCTACTAGAGAATATTGTGTTCTATAGTGAGAAAATTTTATTTTATGAAAATTGATTTTATTGATACAATTTTATTGGTATAAAATACATAGAAAAAATAAATGAAGATGGTTAAAAAATATCTTTTTTTTTTTTACATTACCCTCACTGGGGTGATTTTCTTTCATTGTAAATCTATTAACAACTAAGAAAACAAGGGATTAAGCTTATTTTTTTATTATATATTTTATATTTCTTTTAATTCTTTTTTATATTCTTTTCTTCACATCCAATATTCACAATCATACTGACAAGAGTGTATCAAACAAACATAATGCGATCATAGAGAAATAAATCTATTTACCCTCGATCCATAAGTTTGGTTTTTTACTTTACTTCATTTAAATCATAGGTTCTTTTACTTTTCCGCGATACAAGAAATTGTTTTGGTGTGATGTAAGAGGTCTTTTTGTTTACTGATAGTGAAAAAAAAAATTGGATAAATAACATAAGAAAAAGAGGCCGTCTATGAATTTGTATTACTTTATCTATGTGTTTATCTGAGAATTTCTGGTATTTTTATTTACTATTTACTCCGTTCATTTATTTTTATGTTCATAATCAATTAAAAAAATTTTGTTTAAATTTTTTAAATTTCTTGCTAGTCTAATGTTTTGGTTTTGATTACGTCATGAAATTGAATATCCATTTTTTTTTATATTCTGATTGTATCTACACATTCTAATTATATTTTTCTGGTTGCTAACTCAACGATAGAGTACTCGACTTTTAAGTGCGAGTAGCATCTTTTAGACATTTGTATGAAGAAAAGATTCGTCCATACGAGCAGTAGAATTTGTAAGACTACGATTGATCCTGAAAGGAATGAATGGAAAAAACAGCATGTCGTATCAATGGAGAATTCGTATAACATATTTCTATCTTTTCGGATCGGTACAAACCTGTGTTCGAATTTTTGGTGCAGAACAAAATGAATTGAATTCAAAGTTGGGTCAAGTGAATAAATGGATAAAACTATATGACCCTAATTGGAAGGAAACAAAAAGCAATGAGCTTTTGTTCATAATTTGAATGATTACCCGATCTAATTAAATGTTAAAAATATATTAGTGCCTAATGCTGAAAGGACTTTTCTCATGAGTGGATTATCAATTTTTTTTTAACGAGTCCTAACTATTAGTTTTTCCCTATTATGGGTTGGACATGACTGTGTAGAAGAAGCAATATATTGATAAAGAAAAAATATATATTTCCAAAATCAAAAGAGCGATTGGGTTGAAAAACTAAAAGATTCCTAATCATCTTCCCTATGAGCAACATAAATCAATTAGATGGAAAAAAGAGAGTAGAGAATCCTTTGATAAGTTTACCTATTTTCAAGGTATCTATTCCTTTCTTACTATAATATCTTGTTTCGACTCTATCGCATTATGTATCATTCGATAACCCAATAAACATCTGGGGGAACAAGAGAAGAATTTCAATTGAAATAGAGGAATTTGAAGTATATTTAAAGCTAGATAGATCTCAATAACATGACTTCTTATACCCACTTATTTTTCAGGATATATTTATGCACTTGCTCATGATCATAGTTTAAATATAAATAAATCCATTTTGTTGGAAAATTTAAGTTATGATAATAAATCTAGTTCAGTTATTGTGACACATTTAATTTTTCGAATGTATCAACAAAATCATTTGATTATTTTTGCTAATGATTCTAACCAAAATCAATTTTTTGGTCACAATAATAATTTCTATTATCAAATGATATTAGTAGTATTTGCAGTGACTGCGAAAATTTCATTTTCTCTAAGATTAGTATCTGCTTTAAAAGGAAAAGAATCAGCAAAATCTCATAATTTACAATCAATTCATTCAATATTTTCCTTTTTAGGGGACAAATTTTCAAATTTAAATTATGTATTAGATGTACTAATACCTTACCCCATCCATCTGGAAATCTTGGTTCAACCCCTTCGTTACTGGGTAAAAGATGCCTTTTTTTTGCATTTATTACGGTTCTATCTCTACAAGTATTGTAATTGGAAGAGTCCTATTACTCCAAAGAAATCTTTTTTTAATCCAAGGTTTTTCTTGTTCTTATATAATTCTCATGTACGTGAATACGAATCCATCTTATTTTTTCTCCGCAACAAATCTTCTCATTTACGATCAACATCTTCTGGAGTCCTTCTTAAGCGAATTTTTTTCTATGGAAAAATAGAACATCTTATAAAAACACATCTTATAAAAACCTTTGTTAATGGTTTTCAAGACATCTTATGCTTGTTCAAGGATCCTTTCATGCATTATGTTAAATATCAAGGAAAATCCATTTTGGCTTTAAAAGATACGCCTCTTCTGATGAATAAATGGAAATATTACTTTGTCAATTTATGGTAATGTCATTTTTACGTTTGGTCTCAATCACGAAGGGCCGTATAAACCAATTATCCAAAGATTATCTAGACTTTTTAGGCTATTTTTCAAGTTTGCAATTTAATTCGTTAGTGGTACAAAGCCAAATGCTAGAAAACTCATTTATAATAGATAATGCTAGAAAGAAGTTCGATACAAAAATTTCAATTATTCTTATGATTGGATCATTGGCTAAAGTGAGATTTTGTAATATATTAGGGTATCCCATTAGTAAGCCGACTTGGGCCAATTCATCAGATTCTTATATTATCGACCAATTTGTGCGTATATGCAGAAATCATTCTCATTATCATAGCAGATCCTTAAAAAATAATAATTTGCATCGAATAAAATATATACTTCGACTTTGTTATGTTAAAACTTTGGCTCATAAACACAAAAACACTATACGCGCACTTTTGAAAAGGTTAGGTTCGAACTTTTTGGAAGAATTCTTTATAGAAGAAGAACAAGTTCTTTCTTTTATCTTTCCAAGAGCTTATTCTACCTCACAAAAGTTATATAGAGCGTGTATTTGGTATTTGGATATTATTTATATCAATAATTTAGTTATGGGACCGTGTAGTGTAAATGAAAATTTTTCATAAATGATGAAGAGATAACAAAAAAATGCATTCATTTCTATTACTATTATTAAATGTTCATACAGTAAGAATAAGAAAAGAAGAATAAGGTTGATTAACTGAGTATTAAATTTGAATTGTGTTTAGGGAAGAAACTGAGTTTTATATGTATACATAGAGAAAGTCATGTGCAATGAAAAATGCAAGCATGGTTTGGGGCGGGATTTTGTTACTGTTACCTATACCTATTTTGTTTCATTTTAACAAATAAATTATCTACTCTATCCGACTAGTTTCGCGTTTGAATCTCGAGCAACCCATTAATTACATTATTATTATCTTATCGAAATAATATTCATATATAAAATGTATGGATATAAATCTGCATTCAACTTTTGTTTTGTAACTCACTTCATTCATTAAAAAAGAAAATTTGATGAATATAGATAGATAAGATCATAGATATATATTTGACATTGGTTGACATGGGTATATAACTCATGTTATACTGTTGAATAACAAGCTCTCACATTTCTATTTCTAGAGAATTTGTGTGCTTGGGAGTCCCTGATGATTAAATAAACCAAGATTTTACCATGACTGCAATTTTAAAGAGACGCGAAAGTGAAAACCTATGGGGTTGCTTCTGTAACTGGATAACCAGCACTGAAAACTGTCTTTACATTGGATGGTTTGGTGTTTTGATGATCCCTACCTTATTGACCACAACTTCAGTTTTTATTATCGCATTCGTTGTAGCTCCTCCTGTAGATATTAATGGTATTCGCGAACTTGTTTTTAGATCTCTACTTTATGGAAACAATATTATTTCTGGTGCCATTATTCTTACTTCTGTAGCTATAGGTTTACACTTTTACCCGATCGGGAAGCTGCATCCATTGATGAATGGTTATATAACAGCGGTCCTTATGAGCTAATTGTTCTACATTTCTTACTTGGTGTAGCTTGTTACATGGGTCATTAGTGGGAACATAGTTTTCGTCTAGGTATGCGCCCTTGGATTACTGTTGCATATTTAGCTCCTGTTGCAACTGCTACCGTTGTTTTCTTGATCTATCTAATTGGTCAAGAAAGTTTTTCTGATGGTATGCCTTTAGGAATTTCTGGTACTTTCAACTTTATGATTGTATTCTAGGCTGAGCACAACATTCTTATTCACCCATTTCACATGTTAGGGGTAGTTGGTGTATTTGACGGCTCCCTATTCAGTGCTATGCATGGTTCCTTGGTAACTTCTAGTTTGATTAGGGAAACCGTAGAAAATGAATCTGCTAAGGAAGGTTATATATTCGGTCAAGAGGAAGAAACTTATAATATCGTAGCTACTCATGGTTATTTTGGCCGATGGATCTTCCAATATGCTAGTTTCAACAACTCTCATTCTTTACATTTCTTCTTAATGGCTTGGCCTGTAGTAGGTATCTAGTTCACTACTTTAGGTATTAGCACTATGGCTTTTAACCTAAATAGTTTCAATTTCAACCAATCTGTAGTTGATAGTCAAGGTTCTGTAATTAATACTTGGGTTGATATTATTAACCGTGCTAACCTTGGTATGGAAGTTATGCATGAACGTAATGCTCATAACTTCCCTTTAGACCTAGCTGCTATTGAAGCTCCATCTACAAATGGATAAGACTTTGGTTTGGTTTTAGTATAGACCCGTTTTTGAAAATAAAGGAGCAATAATCAACTTCTTCTTTTACCAAGAAGGTTGGTATTGCTCCTTTATTTAGTTATCTAGTAGTTTTTTTTATATAATATAAAGTTTTTCTGACTTCAACATTAAATAAGAAAAATAAAATAAAAACATTATGAGTTTTTTTTTAGTATTATACTTTCGTTATCTATTTTGTTTTTTAAGAAAAAAGTTTTTATTAATCTTTTGTGAAGTTATTATTTAATATACATTAAAAAAAGTTAGAATTGTCTGCCTGTTCTTGTACAGAAATTGTAGTTTTTTTCATTTTTCATTTCATTTGTTTTGTAAAGTAATTTTTTAAATTAAAAAAAAAAGTAGTGGTAAAGTAGTAGGGGCGGATGTAGCCAAGTGGATCAAGGCAGTGGATTATGAATCCACCATCCGCGGGTTCAATTCTCGTCGTTCCCCTTAATAACTATTAACTAATTATAATTACTAATATTTAACTAATTATAATAACTAACATTTTCGCTTTTGTATTAAGCTTATCAATTTTTCTTAATAAATGATTTGCTACAAAAGGATGTTTTCTTAGTGAATGTGTCACAGTTAATTAACTCATTTTTTTAAGCTGAAAAAAGAAAATATATTTTTCTCCTATTTACTATGGTAACGAAGAATCAAATTATCACTATATTTATTCCTTTTTCTACTTCTTCTTCCAAGTGCAGGATAATCCCAAGGGATTGCGGGTTTTTTTCTACCAATTGGAGCCTTCCCTTCACCACCTCTATGGGGATGGTCTACAGGGTTCATAATTATTCCTCTTACCACAGGACACTTACCTAACCAACATTTAGATCTGGCTCTGCTTAAACTTCTCTGGTTCACCCCAACATTCCCCACTTGTTCGACTGTTGCTAAGCAATTTTTGGATATCAAATGGACCTCTCTAGAAGGTAAATTTAATGTGGCCGATTTCCCCTTTTTTGCAATCAGTTTCGCTATAGCACCCACTGCTCTAGCTAATTGTCCACCCTTTTTAAATGTGATTTCTATGTTATGTATGGTCGTGCCTAAGGGCGTATTAGTTGAAGTGGATTCTTTTTTTTTTTTTTATCAATCAAAACCCTTTTCCAAACTATATAAGCTTCCTCTAAAGCATATGGATTTCTGGATGTAGATAATGATATCTATACAGATGGATCTTATATATATCGCACAATGAAGTACCACACGAGTGGATATATAGGAATCCAAATCTGCCGAATAACTTATGTTATGATCTTTTACATCCGAGGTCTTCTTGTTTCATCATCTGGCTTATGTTCTTCATGTAGCATTCAGACCGAATGACTTTATGAAATTACGTTGATACTTTCACATATTATAGGTAACATAGAAGACATCTTTATTTTTTCCCCGGGGAATCTTTAGAATTATCACTGCTTAGCTTTCAATTCTCCTCTGACCATCAAATGAAATGTGAATAACTCGTCTTCCTCTCTTTGAAACAAGGGGCGCTTCTGGTTCTATCGGTGCTTGAAACAATTTTGTCTTCTCCATATTACTATATCTCTAGGGTTAATAATTTTATATGAGGAACTACTATATTCAATCACTTGCTGCCGTTACTCTTTAGTTTTCTATTGAGGTTTATCCTGTAGAAGTACTCAAATTGGATCAGTGATCGATTTCTAGGTCTCGTCGTAAACCTAATTGATTACTTCCAATTACGTAAATCAATATTTTAAACCGCACTCAAAGGTAGGGCCTTTTCCATTTTTATAAGGACTTTTGTACCAAAAACAATGGGATCTTCAATTATAGCCCCTCTGGGACGTAAAATATATCTTTTCTCACCATCCCCATAGTATATGAGACAAATGTATGCATTTCGATTAAGGTCATATTCTATGGTTATGATTCTACTATATATGTCTTTTTCATTTCGTTGAAAATCGATTTTACGGTATAGACGCTTATGACCTCCCCCTTTATGCCTTGCGGTAATGATTCCTCTGGCATTACGACCTTTACCACAACGATGCTGTCCATAGATCAAATTATTTCATGGATTGGATTTCACTTGACTGTTTATGGCTCTATTGCATGTGTTTGGCTTAGAAGTTTTGTATAAATGTATCACCATGCCATTAAGTATTTTGATTTAAGTTCTTTTCTTTCTAAGAGGCAAAATAGAATAACCCGGTTGAAGTGTAATGATCATACGTCTGTAATGCATTGTATGTCCCATAATAGGTCCTATTCTTTTAACCTTTTCGGGGAGTTGATGACTATTCATAGTTATTACCTTGACACCAAAGAAGAGTTCGACCCAATGCTTTATTTCTTTCTTAGTTGATCCTGATTCGAGATTAGAAGTATATTGATTTTTCCCCAATAATCGAATACGTTTGTCTGTAAATACTGCATATTTGATTCCATCCATAAATCTATTTTCTTCCCTATGAGTTCTAGCCTTAATAAGAATGCTAGTTCTTACTGTTTATATGTGATGATATGAATATACCACACCAATTCGTTATGTATAGATGATGAGATTCCATTGATACAGAGCCAATTCCAATAGACTTATTAGAGGGTCCCATTGTCGTGCATCCATTAGGAATTGAACCTACGAATTTGCCAATTATAAGTTGAGCGTTTTATCCATTCAGCCATGGATGCTTAGCGGGGATCCTCGTACATGGTGAATAACCAAATTCCAATTGAAATGAAATCTTTAGGATAAATTAATGCAATTTAGGAGGAATCAATGAAAGGACATCAATTCAAATCTTAGATTTTCGAATTGAGAGAAATGTTAAGAGAGATCAAGAATTCTCACTATTTCTTAGATTCATGGACCCAATTCAATTTAGTGGGATCTTTGATTCACATTTTTTTCCACTAAGAATGTTTTATAAAACTCTTGGACCCTTAAATTTGGAGTATCCTACTTTCACGCAATTCACAGGGTTCAACAAGCAATAGATATTTCACGATCAAGGGTGTAGTGCTATTTGTAGTAGTGGTCCTTATATATCGTATTAACAATCGAAATATGGTCCAAAGAAAAAATCTCTATTTGACAGGGCTTCTTCCTATACCTATGAATTCCATTGGACCCAGAAATGATACATTTGAAGAATTTTTTGGGTCTTCTAATATCAATAGGTTGATTGTTTTGCTCTTGTATCTTCCAAAAGAAAAAAAGATCTCTGAGAGCTATTTCCTAGATCCGAAAGACGGGATTTGTTATCTCATGTTTGCTTTTCATGAAAAAATACCAATTGAAGTGGAGGGTTTTTTCAAACAACAAGAAGCTGGGTCAACTATTCAATCAAATGATATTGAACATGTTTCCCATCTCTTCTCGATAAACAAGTAGGCTATTTCTTTGCAAAATTGTGCTCAATTCCATATGTAGCAATTTCGCCAAGATCTCTTCGTTAGTTAGGGGAAGAATCCGCATGAATTGTATTTTAACATATCGAGAGAGAATTGGATTTGGTTAGACAATGTGTGGTTGGTAAATAAGGATCGATTTTTTAGCTAGGTACGAAATGTATCGTCAAATATTCAATATGATTCCACAAGATCTAGTTTTGTTCAAGTAACAGATTCTAGCCAACTGAAAGGATCTTTTGATCGTTTCAGAGATCATTTCGATCCATTAGTAATGAGGATTCGTAATATCACACATTGATCAATCAAAGAGAGATTTAACAACTAAAAGAATGATCAATTCTTTAGGATCCTTCATTTCTTTCCTTCATTTCTTCAAGCGGAATGAACAGAGATAGAATTAGACCAATTCCCTAAATGCCTTTTTAGATGTTCTTCAATGTCTCGGTTATTCGTGAAATGTGAGAAGCGAATGAATAATCATCTGCTTCTAGAAGAAATCAAAGAATTTCTTGGGAATCCTACAAGACCACATTCATTCTTTTTTCTCTCACAGATGGTCAGAACTTCATCTGGGTTCGAATCGTACTGATAGGTCCACTAGGGATTAGAAATTGTTGAACAAACTACAAGATGTTTCTTTTGCCCCTTCCAGGCGATCAAAAAATAAAGAAATAGTTAATATATTCAAGATAATTACGTATTTATAAAATGTCGTCTCAGTTCATCCTATTTCATCCGATCTGGGGCGTGATATGGTTTCGAAGGATGAACTGGATGTGGATAGTTCCAATAAGATTTCATTCTTGAACAAAAATCCATTTTTTGATTTATTTCATCTATTCCATAATCGGAACAAGGGGATACACATTACACCATGATTTTGAATCAGAAGAGAGATTTCAAGAAATGGCAGATCTATTCACTCTATCAATAACTGAGCCGGATCTGGTGTATCATAAGGGATTTGCTTTTTCTATTGATTCCTATGGATTGGATCAAAAACAATTCTTGAATGAGGTATTCAACTCCAGGGATGAATCTAAGAAGAAAACTTTATTGGTTCTACCTCCTATTTTTTATGAAGAAAATGAATCTTTTTATCGAAGGATAAAAAAAAAATGTGTTTGAATCTTCTGCGGGAATGATTTGGAAGATCTAAAACCAAAAATAGAGGTACTTGCTAGCAACAACATAATGGAGGTAGTCAATCGATATAGATTGATCCAAAATTTGATTCAAATCCAATATAGCACCTATGGAAGAAATGTATTGAATCGATTCTTTTTAATGAATAGATCCGATCACAACTTCGAATACGGAATTCAAAGGGATCAAATAGGAAATGATATTTTGAATCATAGAACTATAATGAAATATACAATTAACCAACATTTATTGAATTTGAAAAAGAGTCAAAAGAAATGATTTGATCGTCTTATTTTTCTTTCTCGAACTGAAAAATCCATAAATCGGGATCCTAATGCACATAGATACAAATGGTCCAATGGGAGCAAGAATTTCCAGGAGCATTTGGAACATTTTATTTCTAAGTAGGAGAGCTGTTTTCAAGTGGTGTTCGATCGATTACATATTAATCAATATTCGATTGATTGGTCTAAGGTTATTGACAAAAAAGATTTGTCTAAGTCACTTCGTTTCTTTTTGTCCAAGTTACTTCTCTTTTTGTCTAACTCACTTCCTTTTTTCTTTGTGAGTTTCGAGAATATCGCCATTCATAGGTCTGAGATACACATCTATGAATTGAAAGGTCCGAAGGATCAAGTCTGCAATCAGTTGTTAGAATTAACAAGTCTTCAAATTGTTCATTTGAAAAAATTGAAACCTTTCTTATTGGATGACCATAATAATTCTCAAAAATCAAAATTCTTGATTAATGGAGGAACAATATCACCATTTTTGTTTAATAAGATACCAAAGTGGGTGATTGACTCATTCCATACTAGAAAGAATTGCAGAAAATCTTTTGATAACATGGATTCTATTTCTCAATGATGTCCCACGATCAAGACAATTGACTAAATCCCATGAAACCATTTCATAGAAGTTCATTGATATCTCTTTTTTATAAAGCAAATCGACTTTGATTCTGAAATAATCCACATCACTTCTGCTTCTATTGTAACAAAAAATTCCCTTTTTATATGGAAAAGGCCCATATCAATAATTATGATTTTACGTATGGACAATTCCTCAATATCTTGTTCATTCGTAACAAAATATTTTCTGTGTGTGGTGGTAAAAAAAAAACTTTTTTTAGAGAGAGATACTATTTCACCTCACCAATCGAGTCACAGGTATCTAACATATTCATAATTAAGGATTTTCCATAAAGTGGTGACGAAATGTATAACTTGTACAAATCTTTCCATTTTGCAATTCAATCCGATCCATTAGTTCGTAGAGCTATTTACTCGATTGCGGACATATTTGGAACACCTCTAACAGAGGGACAAATAGTCAATTTTGAAAGAACTTATTGTCAACCTCTTTCAGATATGAATCTATCTGATTCAGAAGAGAAGAACTTGCATCAATATCTCAATTTCAATTCAAACATGGGTTTGATTCATACTCCATGTTTTGAGAAATATTTACCATCCAAAAAGAGGAAAAAACAGAGTCTTTGTCTAAAGAAATGCGTTGAGAAAGGGCAGATGGATAGAACCTTTCAACGAGATAGTGTTTTTTCAACTCTCTCAAAATGGAATCTATTCCAAACATATATGCCATGATTCCTTACTTCGGCAGGGTACAAATATCTAAATTTGAAATTTTTAGATACTTTTTTAGACCTATTGCCGATACTAAGTAGCAATCAAAAATTGTATCCATTTTTCATGATATTGTGCATGGATCAAATATATGATGGCCAATTCTTCAGAAAAAATTGTGTCTTCCATAATGGAATCTGATAAGTGAGATTTCGAATAAGTATTTACATAATCTTTTTCTGTCCAAAGAAATGATTCATCGAAATAATGAGTCACCATTGATATCAACACATCTGAGATCGCCAAATGTTCGAAAGTTCCTCTATTCAATCTTTTTCCTTTTTCTTGTTACTGGATATCTCGTTCGTACACATTTTCTCTTTGTTTCTCGAGCCTATAGTGAGATACAGATAGAGTTCAAAAGGGTCAAATCTTTGATGATTCCATCATACATGATTGAGTTGTGAAAACTTCTAGATAGGTATCTTACATTTGAACTGAATTCTTTCTGGTTAAAGAATCTCTTTCTAGTTACTCTAAAATAATTAGGAGATTCTCTAAAAAAAATGTGAGGTTCTGGCAGCAATATGCTATGGGGTGGTGATCCTGCTTATAGGGTCAAATCAATACATTCTAAGAAGAAATATTTGAATATCAATTTCATTAATATCATCGATCTTATAAGTATTATGCCAAATCCCATCAATTGAATCACTTTTTTGAGAAATACGAGACATCTAAGTCATACAAAGTAAAAAGATCTATTCATTGATAAGAAAAAGAGAAAATATGATCGGTGATTGTATTGATGATCTGGGTCGCGAACAGTGATTCGATTGATGATAAAAAAAGAGAATTCTTGGTTCAGTTCTCCACCTTAACGGTAGAAAAAGAATTGATCAAATTCTATTGAGTCTGACTCATAGTGATCATTATCAAAGAATGACTCTGATTATCAAATGATTGAACAACCGAGAACAATTTACTCACGATACTTAGTTGATATTCATAAAAAGTACCTAATGAATTATGAGTTCAATATATCCTATTTAGTAGAAAGACGAATATTCCTTGCTCATTATCAGACAAGTACTTATTCACAAACTTCGTGTGGGGCTAATAGTTTTCATTTCCCGTCTCATAGAATTCACTTCGCTTAGCCCTATCCCCTTTTAGGGGTATTTTAGTAATAGGTTCTATAGGAACCGAACGATCCTATTTGGTCAAATACCTAGCAACAAACTCATATGTTCCTTTGATTACAGTATTTTTGAACAAGTTCCTAGATAACAAGCCTAAAGGTTTTTTTTTTATTGATTATATCAATATTGATGATAATGGCGATATTGACACTAGTGACGATATTGATACCAATAACAATATTGATGATAATGATGATATCGATCGTGAACTTGATACAGAGCTGGAGCTTCTAACTATGATGAATGCGCTAACTATGGATATGATGTCAGAAATAGATCAATTTTATATCACCTTTTAATTCGAATTAGCAAAAGCAATGTCTTCTTGCATAATATGGATTCCAAACATTCATGATCTAGATGTGAATGAGTTGAATTACTTATCCCTTGGTCTATTAGTGAACTCTTTCTCTCTCTCGAGATTGTGAAAGATGTTCCACTAGAAATATTTTTGTTATTGCTTTAACTTATATTCCCCAAAATATGGATCCCACTCTAATAGCCCTAAATAAATTAAATACATGCATTAAGATACGAAGGCTTCTTATTCCACAATAACGAAAGCACTTGTTCACTCTTTCATATACTAGGAGATTTCACTTGGAAAAGAAAATGTTCCATACTAATGGATTCGAGTTCATAACCATGGGTTCCAATGGATGAGATCTTGTAACACACCAATGAGGCCCTATCGATTAGTATACATAGAAGAAATCAATCATAGACACTAATACAATTAGATATGCTCTTTATAGATAAACTTGGGATTTGCAATCCTAGGTAAGATTGATTCAAGATTATGGAATCTTTTTCTATCAGATAAAAAGGGTTATTGCACAAAATGTACTTCTAATTAATTGCCCCATAGATCCTGTATCTATCTATATGAAGAAGAAATCATGTAACGAAGGGGATTCTTATTTGTACAAATGGTACTTCGAACTTGGAACGGGCATGAAGAAATTAACAATACTTCTTTATCTTTTGAGTTGTTCTGCTGGATTGGTCGCTTAAGACCTTTGGTCTCTACTCGGACCCGTTGAAAAAAATGGGATCATTTCTTATGGATTCGTTGAGAATGATTCTAATCTAGTTCATAACCTATTAGAAGTAGATGGTGCTTTAGTGGGATCCTCATGGACAAAAAAAAGATTGCAGTCAGTTTGATAATGATAGAGTGATATTGTTTCTTCGGTCTGAACCAAGGAATCCCTTATATATGATGCAAAATGGATCTTGTTCTATAGTTGATCAGAGATTTCTCTATGAAAAATATGAATTAGAGTTTGAAGAAGGGGAAAGAGAAGGAGTCCTCCATCCGCAATAGATAGAGGAGGATTTATTCAATCACATAGTTTGGGCTCCTAGAATATGGTGCCCTTGGGGCTTTCTATTTGATTATATCAAAAGGCCCAATGAATTAGGATTTCCTTGTTAGACCAGGTCATTTTCGAGGCAAGTGGATCATTTATGATGAAAAGGATGAGCTTCAAGTAAATGATTCGGAGTTCTTGCAGAGTGGAACCATGCAATACCAGACACGAGATAGATCTTCCAAAGAATAAGGCTTTTTTCGAATAAGCAAATTCATTTAGGACCCTGCGGATCCACTCTTTCTCCTATTCAAAGATCAGCCCTTTGTCTCTGTGTTTTCACATCGAGAATTCTTTACAAATGAAGAAATGTCAAAAAGGCTTCTTACTTCCCAAATAGATCCTCCTACATCTATATATAAACGCTGGTTTATTAAGAATACGCAAGAAAAGCACTTCAAATTGTTGATTCATCGCTAGAGATGGCTTAGAACCAATTGTTCATTATCTAACGGATTTTTTCGTTCTAATACTCCATCCGATAGTTATCAATATGTGTTAAATCTGTTCCTATCTAATGGAACACTATTGGATCAAATGACAAAGATATTGTTGAGAAAAAGATGGCTTTTCTCAGATGAAATGAAAATTGGATTCATGTAACAGGAGAAAGGTTTCCCATTACTTAGTCGAAAAGATAAGTGGCCATGAAATAGGGATTAAGTGGAACGGAATTGACTAGGTGGTAGAGTCATGGAAGCACCTGTTTCTTCTATATTTTGGACCTTAGCTCCATGGAACAATATGCTACTGCTGAAACATGGAAGAATTAAAATCTTAAATCAAAACACTATGTATGGATGGTATGAACTGCCTAAACAAGAATTCTCGAACAGGGAACAACCAGTACTCACTACATCAAAAAATTTCCATTAATGAAAGATATAAATCCATTGGAAAATAAAAAATATGCATGTCGGATGAAATGGTTGTTGCTATCTGCTCTAATAACGAATCATTGGTTTAACTGAATAACTAAATAAAATAGATAGACCTTTCTTTTCATCTTAAGTCGATGGATCTTTTCAATTAGAAGATCTCTTATAGGGATAATGCATATTCCAGTTGATTTTCTAATTGTTTCGTTCTAAAGCAAAGATATCCACGAGGTGGTTCGCCTTATTCAGATATTCACAACCAAGAAGTACTGGATTTTCTTTCAGATAGGTCCTAAAAGGAGAAGGAAGGTTGGAATGCCACTAGGCGTTTATTATTAAATTCACCTAACCCAATAGTCCTAATTTTGTTTTGGGAACGTCCAGTGCTAAAGTCATTGAATGGGTAAGTCGCTAATCCCTAAAACGGACTATGTAATGTACTTTATTTGCTGGGTTATGGGGGGCATTATACAAGAGGTTTATATTGTATCAATTTACCCTTGTGTGATTCCTGTTGAAGCATATACTGGGGGGGCGGGGGGCGCAGGGCGAACAATTTCAAAGCGAACTCCCCATTCATTAGATAGAGAAAGAGAAGTTCGCCATGATTTCGTGATCCGCTACCAAACTTATTCCAATTCAATGAGCATTTCAATATTATGCCTTGAAGAGGACTCGAATCTCCACGCTCTTTAGCACGAGATTTGAGTCTTGCATGCCTACCATTTCACCACCAAGGCATCTTGAAAGTGAATTTTATTCCATTAATATGATATCTATCTAGTGTGATGCATGGAATATATGACAAAAGTGGAGTGTTGGAGTATTTCTATTGATCGATCATGTCATATAGGCCCGAGTCGGACATCCAATTACTTCGACTTGAATTATCCAAAGGATGTCTTATATATAATATATTAATTATCAAAAAGATGGACAAACAAACCTATTTCTCGATTCACTAGAAGCCTAAAGAGGTGAATAGGGTCCCAAATAATGAAAGATATGTAAAAAGTAGGTTCGATTACGCCTATTCCTAATCCTAAATGGATTGTAACGATGTATGGATCCATATGTGAGCATAGTATCTATTTAGATATGCTCAAATGACCCTTTCTCAGAATGAGAATGTATATAACCTTATTCCAATCTGGTTCAGTATGGAATGAAAATATAATCATGGAATCGACTCAATCATCGGATTA
>JAJFZO010000609.1:2287500-2345000 GCA_021397835.1 Moringa oleifera | reverse complement strand
TCTGTTTTGGTAGGACATGTATTTCTATTACTATGAAATTCATAAATGAAGTTGATGGTAATTAATCGTGGGGTTACCATTATCCTTTTTATAGTTATAAATCTTGTATATGACCACTTCTCTTACCCGTATCGAATAGAACATGCTGAGCCAAATCTTCTTCATGTAAAACCAGCTTGATTTAGATTGGGAGAATCGTACTGTTTTATGTTATGAAACCATATGCTATGGCTTGAATCCGTAGTCAATCCTATTTTCGCTATAAGCAGTTGACAATTGAATCCAACTTTTTCCATTATTTTCACTTCATATCTGTAATAGTACGAAAGGAAAACTTGGTTCCAAGTTGTTCAAGAATAGTGGCCTTGAGTTTCTCGACCCTTTTGCTTTAGAATTAGTCAGTTCTATTTCTTGATGGGGGAAGGGATGTAACTCGATGGTAGAGTGTCACCTTAACGTGGTGGAAGTCATCAATATGAGCCTGATTATCCTCACCCTTTGACTTGCTCCCTTGCTGTGATCGAATAAGAATGGATAAGAGGCTTGTGGGATTGACATGAGGGGATAGGGATGGCTATATTTCTAGGAGCGAACTCCAGGCGAATATTAAACACATGGATATAAGTTATGGCTTGGAATGAAAGACAATTCCGAATCAGCTTTGTCTATGAACAAGGAAGCTATAATGCAACTATGAATGTCATGGAAAGTTCAATCCTAGCTCAAGATGAACGCTGGCGGCATGCTTAACACATGTAAGTCGGATAGGAAGTGGTGTTTTCAGTGGCAGACAGGTGAGTAACGCGTAAGAACCTATCCTTGGGAGGGGAACAACAGCTGGAAACGGTTGCTAATACCCCGTAGGCTGAGGAGTAAAAGGAGGAATCCGCCTGAGGAGGGGCTCGGGTTTGATTAGCTAGTTGGTGAGGCAATAGCTTACCAAGGCGATGGTCAGTAGCTGGTCTAAGAGGATGATCAGCCACACAGGGATTGAGACACGGTACAGACTCTTACGAGAGGCAGCAATGGGGAATTTTTTGCAATGGGCGAAAGCCTGATGGAGCAATGCTGTATGGAGGTAAAAGGCCCACGGGTCATGAACTTCTTTTCCTGGAGAAGAAGCAATGATGGTACTGGGGGAATAAGCATCGGTTAACTCTATGCCAGTAGTCGTGGTAATACAGAGGATGCAAACATTATTAGGAATGATTTGGCGTAAAGCGTCTATAGGTGGCTTTTTAAGTCCGCCATCAAATCCCAAGGCTCAACCCTAGACAGGCGGTGGAAATTACCAAGCTGAAGTACGGTAGGGGCAGAGGGAATTTTCGGTGGAATGATGAAATGTGTAGAGATAAAAAAGAACACCAACGATGAAAGCACTCTGCTGGACCGACACTGACACTGAGAGATGAAAGCTAGGGCAGTGAATAGGATTAGATACCCCAATAGTCCTAGCCGTAAATGATGGATAATAGGCACTGTGCATATCGACCCATGTAGTGCTGTAGCTAATGCATTAAGTATCCCGCTTGGGGAGTCCGTTCGTAAGAATGAAACTTAAAGGAATTGACGGGAGCCTGTGGTTTAATTCGATGCAAAGCGAAGAACCTTACCAGGGCTTGATATGCAGCGAATCCTCTTAAAAGAGAAGGGTGCCTTTGGGAACACGGACACATGTGGTGCATGGTTATTGTCAACTTGTGCCGTAAGTGTTTAAATGCCATCGTTGAGTTTGGAACCTTAGCAGACTGCCGGTGATAAGCCAGAGGAAGGAGAGGATGATGTCAAGTCATCATGCCCCTTATGCCCAGGGCAACACACGTGCTGTAATGGCCGGGACAAAGGGTTACGATCCTGCGAGGGTGAGCTAACTCCAAAAATCCATCCTCAATTCGGATTGCAGACTGCAACTCACTTACATGAAGCTAGAGGCGCTAATAATCACCAGTCAACCATACAACGGTGAATTGGTTTCCCGGGCCTTGTACACAGTGCCCGTCACACTATGGGAGCTGGCCATGCCCGAAGTCGTTACCTTAACCCCAACGAAGAGGAAGCCGAAGGCAGGGCTAGTGACTGGAGTGAAGTCGTAACAAGGTAGCCATATTGGAAAGTGCGGCTAGATCACCTCTTTTTCAGGGAGAGCTAATACTTGTTGGGTATTTTGGTTTGACACTGATTCATACCGAAAAAGAAGCGAGCTACGTCTAAGTTAAACTTAGAAATGGAAGCCTTTTTTCTTTTCTTGATGGTGAAGTAAGACCAAGCCCATGAGTTCATTATCCAAGGTTGGAACAAGCTAATAGGATCCCCTTTTATGCCTTCATATCGCTACATGAGAGGGACATGGAGGCGTAAAAAAGAAAGAGAGGGATGGGGTTTCTCTCGCTTTTGGCTTAGCATAACGAGCCCCCAACAGGAGGCCCACACAATGGGCTATTAACTCAGTGGTAGAGCACGCCCTTGATAATTATGTCATTATGCCTGGGCTGTGAGGGCTTTTAGCCATATGGATCATTCAATGTCCTCATCAATGCTTGACCCTGAGATGTGGATCATCCAAGGCATAATAGTATAGCGTACTTTTCTTGTTCGAACCAGGGTTTGAAACCAAACTTCCCCTCAGGAGGATAGATGAGGTGATTCAGGTGAGATCCAATGTAGATCCAACTTTTTATTCACTCGTGGGATCCCGGTGGTCCGAGGGGGACCACCACGGCTCTTCTCTTTTCAATAATCCATACATCCCTTATCGATGCATGGACAACTATCTTTCGAGCATAGGTTTAGGTACGGCCTCAATGGGAAAATAAAATGGAGCACCTAACAATGTATCTTCATAGAGTAAGAATTATGAGATTACCCATTTCATTCTGGGGTGACGAATGGATCGTAATGCTCGAGCCTTTTTTTTCATGCTTTTTCTAAAGGTCTAGAGAAAGTTGCAATCAATAGGTTATTACACTTCCTCCCTTCCCAAATGGAAAAATGTGAAATTCTTTTTCCTTTTCGCAAAGATCAAGAGATTGGATCTAGCCATAAGAAGAATGCTTGGCTGATAAATAACTCACTACTTGGTCTTCGACCCCCTCAATCACTATGAATGCCCCAAATCAATGCAATGAGACATGTCTATTTATCTATCTCTGACTCAAAATGGGAGTAGGTTTGAAAAAGGATCTTAGAGTGTCTAAGGTTGACTTATGAGGGTCTCTTAACGCCCTCTTTTTTCTTCTTATCGAAATTATTTCACAAATACTTGCCATGGTAAGGAAGAGGGGGGAATAAGCACACTTGGAGACCGCAGTACAACGGAGGGTTATATGCTGCGTTTGGGAAGGATGAATCGCTCCCGAAAAGGAATCTATTGATTCTCTCCCAATTGATTAGACCATAGGTGCGATGATTTACTTCACGGGCGAGATCTCTGGTTCAAGTCCAAGATGGCCCAATTGCGCCAAGGAAAGAATAAAAGAAGCATCTGACTCTGTCATGCATGCTCCACTTGGCTCGAGGGGATATAGCTCAATTGATAGAGTTCTACTCTTACAATTGGGTCGTTGCGATTATGGATTGGGTGTCTAATTGTCCACGCGGTAATAATAGTATCTTGTACCTAAACTAGTGGCTTACATTTTCCAAGTAATAGGGAAGAAGATCGAAACATGCCACTAAAAGACTCTATCGAGACAAAGATGGGCTGTCAAGAACATGAAGGAGGTAGGATGGTTAGTTTATCATATCTAGTATAGATCGTACATGGACGGTAGTTGGAGTCGGCGGCTCTACTAGGGTTCCCTCATTTGGGATCCCTAAGGAAGAGGATCAAGTTAGCCCTTGCGAACAGCTTGATGCACTATCTCCCTTCAACCCTTTGAGCGAAATACGGTAAAAAGAAGGAAAATCCATGGATTAACCCCATCGTCTTCACCTCATTTGAACTACGAGATCACCCTAAGGATGCCTTTGGTATCCAGGGGTTACGGACCGACCATAGAACCCTGTTCAATAAGTGGAATGCATTAGCTATCCACTCTCAGGTTGGTCAGTAAAGGTCATAAAAGGGTAATCACTCATTCATACGAAAGAGTCGGGGTAAAAAAGGGGGGAAGGGGGGGAGCTCTTCGTTTTTGGTTCTCCTATAGCTAGATCCTCTGGAACCATAAGAATCCTTAGTTAGAATAGGATTCCAACTCGGCACCTTTTAAGATTTTGAGAAGAGTTACTTTTTGGAGAGCACAGTACGATGAAAGTTATAAGCTGTGTTCGGGGGGAGTTATTGTCTATCGTTGGCCTCTATGGTAGAATCAGTCGGGGGCTTGATAGGTGGTGTTTTACCTTATGGTGGATGTTAGCAGTTCGAGTCCGCTTATCTCCAACTTGTGAACTTAGCCGATACAAAGCTATATGATAGCACCCAATTTTTTCGATTCGATAGTTCGATCTATAATTTCTCATTCATGGACGTTGACAAGATAAGATCCTTCCATTTAGCAGCACCTTAGGATGGCATAGCCTTAAAGTTAAGGGCGAGGTTCAAACGAGGAAAGGCTTATGGTGGATACCTAGGCACCCAGAGATGAGGAAGGGCGTTGTAAGCGATGAAATGCTTTGGAGAGTTAAAAATAAGCATAGATCCGGAGATTCTTGAATAGGTCAACCTTTCAAACTACTGCTAAATCCATAGGTAGGCAAGAGACAACATGGCAAACTAAAACATCTTAGTAGCCAGAGGAAAAGAAAGCAAAAGCGATTCCCGTAGTAGTGGCGAGAGAAATAGGAGCAGCTTAAATCATAAAAATAGGGTTATAGGAAAGCAAAAAAAGCATCGTGCTGCTAGGCGAAATGATTGAGTGCTATACCCTAGATGGCGAGAGTCCAATAGTTGAAAGCATCATTAGCTTATGCTCTGATTCGAGTAGCATGAGGCACGTGGAATCCTGTGTGAATCAGCAAGGCCCACCTTGAATGCTAAATACTTCTGGGTGACCGATAACGAAGTAGTACCGTGAAGGAAGGGTGAAAAAAATCCCCATTGGGGAGTGAAATAGAACATGAAATCGTAAGCTCCTAAGCAGTGGGAGGAGCCCAGGGCTCTGACCGCCTGCCTGTTGAAGAATAAGCTAGCAACTCATAGGCAGTGGCTTGATCAAGGGAACCCACGAGAGTCGTAGCGAAAGTGAGTCTTCATAGGGCAATTGTCACTGCTTATGGACCTGAACCTGGGTGATTTATCCATGACCAGGATGAAGCTTGGGTGAAACTAAGTGGAGGTCCGAACTGACTGATGTTGAAGAATTAGTGAATGAGTTGTGGTTAGGGGTGAAATGCCACTCAAGCCTAAAGTTAGCTGGTTTTCCCTGAAATGCATTGAGGCATAGTAATTGACTAGACATCTAGGGGTAAAGTACTGTTTTGGTGTGAGCCGCAAGAGCGGTGCCAAATTGAGACAAACTTCGAATACTAGATATGACCTCAAAATAACAGGGATCAAGGTCGATCAATGAGACGATGGGGGATAAGCTTCATCGTCGAAAGGGAAACAGCTCGAATCACCAACTAAGGCCCCTAAATGATCACTCAGAGATATAGGAGGTAGGGGTGCAGAGACAGCTAGAAGGTTCGCCTAGAAGCAGCCACCCTTGAAAGAGTGCGTAATAACTCATTATTTGAGTGCTCTTGTGTTGAAGATGAACTGCGCTAAATGATCTACCGAAGCCATGGGATGCAAAAATGCATTGATAGGGAAGTGTTTCACCTTAAAGGGAAGCACCCACATGAGCAGGGCTGGACGAAGCGAAAGCAAGAATGTCAACTTGAGTAATGCAAGCATTAGTGAGAATCCAATGCCCTGAAAACCAAAGGGTTCCTCTGCAAGGTTCGTCCACGGAGGGTGAGTTAGGGCCTAAGATCAGGCCGAAAGGCGTAGTCAATGGACAACAGGTGAATATTCCTATACTATTGGTCCCGAGCGACGAAGGAGGCTAAGTTAGCCGAAAGATGGTTATCGGTTTAAGGACGCAAGGTGCCCCTACTTTTTCAGGGTAAGAAAAGGTAAAGAAAATGCCCTTGCTTTTTCAGGGTAAGAAAAGGTAAAGAAAATGCCCCGAGCCAATGTTTGAATACCAGGTGCTACGGCACTGAAGTAACCTATGCTATACTCCCAGGAAAAGCTCGAATGACCTTCAACAAAAGGGTACCTATACTCGACACCGACACAGGTGGGTAGGTAGAGAATACCTAGGGGTGCGAGATAACTCTCTCCAAGGAACTCAGTAAAATAGCCCCGTAACTTCGGGAAAAGGGGTGCCTCTTCACAAAGGGGGTTGCAGTGACCAGGCCTGAGCGACTGTTTACCAAAAACACAGGTCTCCGCAAAGTTATAACACCACGTGTGGGGGCTATTGCCTGCCTAGTGTCGAAAGGTCAAGGAAGTTGGTGACCTAATGACAGGGGAGCCTGCTACCAAAGCCCCAATGAACAACAACCGTAACTATAATGATCCTAAGGCAGTAAAATTCCTTGTCAGGTAAGTTTTGACCTGCACGAAAGGTGTAACAATCTGGGCACTGTCTCAGAGAAAGGCTCGGTGAAATAAACATGTTTGTGAAGAAGCAGACTACCTGCATCTGGACAAAAAGACCCTATAAAGCTTCATGTTCCTTAAGATTGGCTTTAGGCTTTCTTTGCATAGCTTAGGTGGAAGGCAAATAAGGCCTCCTTCTAGGGGGGCCCGAGCCATTAGTGAGATACCACTCTGGAAGAGATAGAATTCTAACCTTGTGTCAGGACCTACGGGCCAAGGGACAGTCTCAGGTAAATAATTTCTATAGGACATAGGCCCCCCAAAAGGTAACAGAGGCGTGCAAAGGTTTCCTCGAGTCGGATGGAGATTAACCCTCGAGTGCAAAGGCGGAAGGGAGCTTGACTACAAGACCCACTCATCGAGCTGGGATGAAAGTCGACCTTAGTATCCGATGGTGCCAAGTGGAAAGGCAATCACTCAACGGATAAAAGTTACTCTAGGAATAACAGGTTGATCTTCCCCAACAGCTCACATCGATGGGAAGGTTTGGCACCTCGATGTCGGCTTTTTGCCACTTGGGGCTGTAGTATCTTCCAAGGGTTGGGCTGTTTGCCCATTAAAGCGGTACGTGAGCTGGGTTCAAAATATCGTGAGACAGTTCGATCCATATTCGTTGTGGGCGTTAGAGCATTGAGAGGACCTTTCCCTAGTACAAAAGGACCCGAAAAGACGCACCTCTAGTGTACCAGTTATCGTGCCCACGGTAAACACTGGGTAGCCAAGTGTGGAGTGGATAATTACTGAAAGCATCTAAGTAGTAAGCTTACCCTAAGATGAGTGCTTCCCTATTCTAATTTCCCCAAAGCCTCTCATAGCACAGCCAAGACAGCAACGGGTGCCCTGCCCCTGCGAGGATGAAGTGACAGAAGTTTTGAGAATTCAAGAGAAGGTCACAGCGAGACGAGCCATTTCTTATTACGATAGGTGTCAAGTGGAAGTGCGGTGATGTATGCAATTGAGGCATCCTAACAGACCGGTAGAGTTAAACCTTGTTCTTACATGACCCGATGAATTCGATCAGGCACTTGCCATCTATTTTCATTCTTCAACTCTATGACAACACAAAAAAACCATTCTTTAACTCTTTGACAACATGAAAAAACCAAAAGTTCTGACCTCCTTCTCTATCTATCCAAGGGATGGAAGGGCGGAGGCCTTTGGTGTCCCCTTCAGTCAAGAATTGGAGCCTCATAATCACTAGCCAATATGCTTCTTTCGCATGCCTTTCTTCGTTCGTGGTTCGATATTCTGGTGTCTTAGGCATAGAGGAACAACATCAATCTAACCCGAACTTAGTTGTTAAACTCTACTGCAGTGATGATACTATAAGGGAGGTCCTGCGAAAAAAGAGCTTGACGCAAGGATGATAAAAAGCTTAACACCTCTCATTCTTATAACTTTTTGAATATGAAAAAGAAAAAAATGAAAAATAAAAAGGTCATCTTATTCAAAACCAAAACCCCAATTATGAAATCCCTTCTCTCCCACTTCACACCTCGGAACGCACCGTTCTTATAGAAAGAAAGGCGTTTTCACATTTTTTTAATCCGAAATGAAATGGCTGAGGAAAGGAAAGGTTCCTATTTTTTTTAGGGTACTCCTAGGAACATATCTAGTGGAGATAGGATAGGGCCTGTAGCTCAGAGGATTAGAGCACGTGGCTACGAACCACGGTGTCAGGGGTTCGAATCCCTACTTGCCTATAACCAACCCAAAAGGGAAGGACCTTTCCCTCTAGGGGTAAGAAAATCATGATCGAGATAGTAGACTCAAAGCTATGGAGCTTAGGGGTGGATCTTTCGTCGAACTGGAGTCACCTTACTTTTTATTTAAATTTAAAATTTATCTAAATTGGTTTTTTACCATATAGTATTAGTATTCTCGGCCCGAATTAGCATATTTTTTTCACGCCCTGTAACTCTTCCTCAAATAGGGAATAGTAAAGTAAGAACAAGTATTAGTAGCATAGCAAAAATATGTTCCTCGTCATTAAATTAATATGTTTGCTCGTACTAATTGTGACCTCTCGGGAGAATCGATGACTGCATCTTTAATGCACTTGTTCGTACTAGTATATCTGATAATTCTTAATTGGCTAGTTGTAAGTAGCCCCAGGATTATGGAACAAAGGATTATCCCGGACCTACACCGAGTTATTGACGATGATTCTCAAATATCGCAAAACAGAATGTGATACGATGAGATAGAATGCAATAGAAATAGGGAACGAGTTACCTATTCTTAACGGTCAAAGCAAACCCTTTCATTCTAACATTCTGAATTCTTTAATTCAAAATGAATCAAATCTTCCTAAGTAGGATTAAAACCTATGACCAATCAATTAACAGCCGACCATTCTACCACTGAGCTACTGAGGAACAATGGGAGATTAGATCTCATAAAGTTCAATTCTCGTTCTCAACCCATGACTAATATGAACTCGAAGTTTCCTTTGGAACCCTCAGAACTTCTTCGTAGTGGCTCCATTCCATGCCTCATTTCATAGGGAACCTCAAAGTGGCTCTATTTCGTCATATTCCATCCATATCCTAATTCTATCCATTTAATATCCTTTTGGTGTCATTGACATAAGAGATGTCATTTCTAGTCCATATCTTTCCATTTCTATATAAAAAAAGTTTCAAAATCATCATATAATAATCCAAGAATTGAAATAGAAAAGAAAAAAGGGAGGTTTATGATGATTTTGAAATCTTTTATACTAGGTAATCTAGTATCCTTATGCATGAAGATAATTAATTAGGTCATTGTGGTCAGACTCTATTATGGATTTCTGACCACATTCTCCATAGGGCCATTTTATTTGTTCCTTCTCTGAGCTTGGGTTATGGAAGAAGGAGAAGAAAGAGCTGAGAAGAAGGTATCAGTAACAATTAGTTTTATTGTGGGACAGCTCATGATGTTCATATTGATCTATTATGCGCCTCTGCATTTAGCATTGGGTAGACTTCATAGAATAACTGTCCTAGCTCTACCGTATCTTTTGTTTCATTTCTTCTAGAACAATCACAAACATTTTTTTGATTATGGATCTACTACCAAAAATTTCAATGCGTAATCTTCGCATTCAATGTGTATTCCTGAATAATCTCATTTTTCGATTATTCAACCATTTCATTTTATCAAGTTCAATATTAGCCAGATTAGTCAACATTTATATGTTTCGATGCAACAACAAGATGTTATTTGTAATAAGTAGTTTTATTGGTTGGTTAATTAGTCATATTTTATTCATGAAATGGGTTGCATTGGTATTAGTCTAGATACAGTAAAATAATTCTATTAGGTCTAATGTACTTATTCGATCTAATAAGTATAAGTACCTTGTGTCAGAATGGAGAAATTCTATGGCTCGAATCTTTAATATTCTCTTATTTATTACATGTGTCTATTATTTAAGCAGAATACCATCACCCATTTTTACTAAGAAACTAAAAAGAACCACATAAACGGAAGAAATGGGGGGACTAAACAGGATCAAGAGGTATCCACCAAAGACGATCCTTTTCCTTATCTTTTTTCTAAAGAAAGGGAGGATCCGGACAAAATCGATGAAACAGAAGAGATCCGAGTGAATGGAAAGGAAAAAAAAATAAGGATGATGAATTTGAATTAACAAACATAGAAGGGGCATGTTATGAATATAAAAAACGCCTAGTTTATGAAAATCTAGATAGGAATCAAGAAAATTCAAATTTAGAAATATTAAAACAAGATAAATATTTATTTGAAAAACCTCTTGTGAATCTTTTATTTTATTCTAACCAATGGAATCGACCATTTCGATATATAAAAAATAATCAATTTGAAAATGCTGTAAGAAATGAAATGTCACAATATTTATATAGATTGTTGAACAAAATAAAAGTTAAAGATTCTTCTTAGATTAAAAGAAATTCAAAAATATAAATTTAAAAATAAAAAGTAGTAATTAATAAAAATAATAAGTATATAGGACAAATATAATAAGAGATAAGAAGAAATGCCACTCCCCCCCATATATTTTATGCTTTCTCCTATAAAGAAACTCATAATAACTATCCCATTCGAAATTCCATCAATTACTCGTCAATCAAAAAAATGAGTTAGTTTCGTTAATCCTCTTATACCATCAGTTAAAGATATTGCATAAAAAGTATCTATGTAAGCACGATTATATGACCAATCATATATCTAATTTTTTATTGTCCTACAGAATTCTCTTAGGACCTTTTTTCAAAAATGAATTAAGTAAGTTTAAATTCTGTAAAGATGAATAAAAACACTTATATAAAAAAGATAGTATAAATGTTCTGAAATAAGATATATTGACTGAAAAAGTTGCATTTGTAAAAAATTCATACCAATCCATTTTGTTTTTTGAATTTGGATGTAAAAAGTTTATAGACGGAGTTAAAAATTTTGATAATATATCAAAATCTATTCCTTCTTGAGTAAAAAGAATTCCTATGACTCCAACAAACAAAGTAAATATAAACAATACAAGCATTAGAAATAGGATAATATTGTTCGATTCATGGCACTACTACAAAAATTATAATAAGTGACAACGATTTAATAACAGTTATTCAAATAACTATCATTATAAGTTTCATTAACACTTTTAATGCAGTTCTTCCAAAACTATCATTAAAAATAACGCTTTTAACGCAAGTTAAACGAGAACTAACTTTAAAAAATAGATCACAGAGCCTTTAACGCCAGTTCCTCAAGAACTGGCGTTAAAAGCCCTATTTTTAACACCAGTTCTTGAGGAACTAACGTTAAAACCCTCATCATTGCCAATGTTCACCAGAGAGCAGCTCACACTCTAATCTAGTTCCTCCATCAACTCCTAATCCGACTGCACCTGTTATAGCGGCAACCATCGTAGCAGCTGCTGTTGCTGCTTCTTACAGCAGCAGCTGCTGTTGTTGCTTCTTCCACTTACACACACTCACTCCATATATATATGTTATCTATGTCTATTTGTAAGAAAAGAAAACAAAGAAGAAGAAAGAGAAGAGTGTTGCCCTGCAGCTTTAGTATATAAGTGAAGTTAGTGATCATAAGCATTTTTTCTTCATTTTACATAGTCAGGAGGTCCAATATGGGAAGTGCCGAAAGGAAGAAAAGATGGAGGAACATCAAAGGCAAGTGAGACTGTACAATTACCAGCTCCAACCTTCAATATATCTCAATTGTAATAAAGCTTCTCTCAAAGAAGTCTTTCAATGGAAGACATAGTAACTCTTTCAAGTGCGTACAAAACCACAGTATATTCCCAAAAAAGTTTTACAGTTCAAATTCTTGACGTAGCGGGTTACTAGCCATGGCTGATCGTTTTTTATGCTTGGCCTTTTGTAGGAGGGCACATTCTAGGATTCTTTCACTGTTCATCTTTCAATCATAAGCAACAATGGCCATTGCTGCTGTTGGTGTTCATCTAAGTTGTGGAGACTGCAAGGGCCGTTACAGTCTGCACAACTTAGATGGCCTATCAATGCAAGCATGACCTGATGATTGCGTGAGACTACACATGGTTACGGTGCAGAGGATTGGACTGCGAATGAAGTTTAACTTATGGTTGCAACATAACTTGAGTTTGAGAAACTGATGTACACTTGAGCTTCAGCAAAGTGCATCTAGTGGCATGTACACTTGAATTTCCAAAAGCACACCTAGAGCAATGCATTGCACACTAAGATAGAGGATCCTGTCAAGTGCATCCACTCTTTTGATATAAACAATGAAACATTATTTTTTTACAGCCTTCAATGCTAGTTTTTGAAAAAACTATCGTTAAATTCTCTGGCCTTCATGGGCCTTCAACGCCAATTCTTCTAAAACCAACGTTAAATCTAGCCTTTAATGTCAATTTTGAAAGAACTGGCGTTAAAGGCTGCCCACTTTGCTTTTAAGACAAGGATCCTAAATTTATCTCCAGAACCCGCTAGAACCTCCCCTATAATTTTTGCTTTCTAGGTCATCCTTCTCCTTTTTACTCTTTGACAAAAAGTTAAACCACTTGACAACTGCACTTCCTTTCCCTTCTCCTCTTTGCCCTCCATCTAAAAGCAGCTAGGCTAGCTGCTGGTAGCACTACTTCTTCCCTGCCCTTTCCTTTTTGGTCTCTGTCTAGAAGCAGCTAGACCAGCTGCTGGTAAGCAGTGGCACTGCCTCTTTTCGGGCCTTTTCCTCTTTGCTCTCCATTGAGAAGTAGCTAGGCCAACTACTAGAAGTGGCACTGCCTCTCTCCTTGCTTCTTTTTCTCTCATTTGTCTCAATCTTCACAAGGGCAGCTGCACTCTCCTCATCCATTCGTTCATATTTGGCATTCAAACATATGTAAGTATATCAAAAACTTGAACCTTGAAGATTTTTGTACACATGAACATCATTAGATTTATATAGTTGAATTTTTAGGATTGTGTATGATAACATATATTTAAACTCATGTATTTTACATATAGAGTTCCATTATGACATCGATTTTTTTTTTTATTTTGTTCATCTTTTGTTACTTTTTTGGATTGGATCATTTTGAGTTTTTTCAAACATAAAAAAGTAATGACGATGTTAATGAGAGTAGTATCGAAGTGTATAACAGCAAAATTTTGGTTGCAAATTGTGAAAAATTGTATTAATGTATATGGTTGATGTGGAAGAGATGAAAAGTTTTATATATCTAGGTTTTGGATAATTTGAATGTAGAAATTTTGTATTTATTTCAAAATTAATAAAAAAATACTAAAAATGAACCTTTTTAATGACAGTTCTATTAGAACTGTCATTAAAGGCACCCCCTTTAACCATAATTCTATTAGAACTGTCATTAAAAGCTTTTCTGTTTAATGATATGAACAAAGATGACAATTTTACAACTATCATTAAAAGTTATTTTAAACTGTTATTAAAGCTTGTATTTATTGTAGTGTGGGAATAAGACAAAGTCATCTTAACGCCAAAATGAGTAATTGTAATAAAAGTTCTATTTCTTACATTACTAACAATTCGATATGCCTTTTCCTAAAAAAAAAAAAAGTTCTTTTGGTATTATTCATTGTTAATAAAGGTACCAAACACAAATTTCTGTTAATCATTTTTGGTTCTTTTTTACCCCATAGAGATATTGAATAGAAACAACTACTTTTTTCCACTGTATTTTTGAAAATGAATGTTTAAATGTCCTTCAAACTAAGTGAATATATCCGAAACATATAAAATGCAGTTAATCCGGCTGTGGAACAAGCTATTACTGTAAAAATTGGTGAATACAACCAACTATCATTAATAATTTCATCTTTGGACCAAAAACAAGCAAGGGGGAAATACTATAAAGAAAATGTGCACCTAATAAAAAAGTAGTTTTTGTAATTGGCACATGCTTTCTTAAACCACCCATAAGAACTATATTCTGGCTTTTAACTAAAGAATATCCAACAATAGCTTCTATTGAATGAATAATTGATCTAGATCCTAAAAACAACAATGCTTTTGAATAAGCATGAGTAATTAAATGAAATGAAACGGCTCGATAAGACCCCATACCTAGAGCTAACATCATATGACCCAATTGAGACATTGTAGAATAGGCTAAGCTTTTCTTAATATCTTTTTGAGCAAGAGCTAAAGTAGCTTTTAATAGTATTATTATTATACCTATCAAAGAAATTAGATACATTATGTAAGGTATGACTATGAAAGAGGAAGAAGCCGAGCTACAAGAAAAATTCTCGCTGCTACCATAGTAGCAGCATGTATAAGAGCCGAAATAGGAGTAGGACCTTCCATGGCATCAAGTAACCATACATGAAGGAGGAATTAGGCAGATTTAGCAATTGGGCTTGCAAATAATAGAAAAGCACACAAAGTAAGGAATAAAAAATTATCTTGATTATTATAAATCAAGTTATTGAATATTTCGAACAAATCCTGAAATTCGAAACTGCCCAATATCCAATAAAGGCCTAAGATTCCTAATAATAAACCAAAAACCTCTACATGATTAGTTACAAAGGCTTTTTGACAAGCATTCGCTGCAATATGTTGTGTCAACCAAAAACCTATTAATAAATAAGAACACATTCCGACTAATTCCTAAAAAATATAAACGTGTACCAAATTAGACCTAGTAACTAATCCTAACATTGAAGTATTGAAAAAACTCATATAAGCAAAAAATATTAAATACCCTTGATATGAGACATATAATTGTCATTATAAATAAGAACAAAAATTTCAACAGTAGTGATTAATATTGACATAATAGAAGTAAGTGGATCAATAAAATGGCTGAACTCGAAAGAGAATTCATTATTTATGGTCCAAGACCATACATATTGATTGGTGGAACTTGGAGCTATTTGACCATAAATAATGAATTCTCTTGTCAAATAGCTAGATCGATTGAAAAAATTATAACTATACTTAACAATAAAATACTAAAAAAAAGACCACGTACGGTGAAAATTCTTTGTTGCCGTCGAAAAAAGTAAAAGTCCCATTCCTAGTAAAGTAGGAACTGGAAGTGGAATGAAAGGTATGATCCATGAATATTGATATGTGTGTTCCATAAAAAAAAATTATTTTATTCTTAATTAATTATTAATTATTTTTGATTCACCAGTTTTTATCTTAGATGAAAAAATAAAAAAATCAAGACATTTCAAACTTAAATGGACATTTTTTCTATTCGAAATTAGTCTCAATCAAATACTTCAAAATCAAGAAATTAGAAGTGGTTAAATGATATGACTAAGTTACTATTGAAAAAAATGAAAAAAGAAAATAATTACTTTTTATTAAGTTTATTAAGCAAGATCTTTATGAAAATATAGAAAAATTCAATTACTATCACAATCCAATAATTTATATAGATATATCAAAAATAAAATAAAGATTTACACTACAAACAAAAAAGTACTTGATATGAATCATAATTATAGGATGAACCAAAGCTTTATCCAATAAAGAAACTAGTTATTTTAGTTTGTTATCCTTAACTAGTTCATCGTGGAACTAATTGATTATCTTCCATTACAATAAATGACACTTATACTTGTAAGAAAGAATATTTTAATTTTTTTTTAGATATGAACCTAATTTTTTTTACAAAATCGTATATCGATTAACTAAACTACTGGTCTGATTTGAATCTGAAAATTAAAATTAGGTGTACTCTTTCTTTGAGCTTGATCAATTAATAAAAAAATAAAAGTTTTTTATTAGATAAAACGTAAAAAAAAGTTCTTCAATTTTTCAATGTCTTTTTCTTGTATAAATATAAATAGAATTGTAGCACGACAAAAATAGATAGAGAGATGGATGGAAAGAGAAAATAAATTCTTTTTTATTTTTTCATCAACTTTAACCAATTCGACTTATATTATATGGGGTAGTGTATTCTATAGATTTGAATGGGGATATAAAACATATCAATAAATATAAATTTTTCTTTCTTCCGGCTATTGTAATGGACTAGAAATAAAGAAAATCCTATATCATATTGTTCTTTTTTTTTGTTTTTTTTAGTTCCAATAATGGAATATTTTATGCTATTTTTACACATGTATTTAGAGTTTTTTGTTTTGAAGATAGTATATATAATCTAAAGAAAAAAATAAAATAATTAGATAAGGAATAAGAAAGGACGATTTGTTTTGAACAATAAATGTCTTTCACATCCAACTAGAGCATTGAATAATCTTTTTCGTTTTTGAATGGCAGTTCCAAAAAAACATACTTTTATATCAAAAAAGCGTATTTGTAAAAATATTTGAAAAAAAAAAAGATATTGGGTAACATTGAAAGCTTTTTCGTTAGCGAAATCTCTTTCTACAAGGAATTCAAAGAGTTTGTTTGTACGATAAATAAATAAAACTAAATAAAAAAGCATTAAACTAATCTGAATCGAGCTAACTCGAAAAGCTAATTTTTTTTTAGAATATAGAAGTAATGAGTACAAAAGGAATGATTTCCATTCCCTAAATGTTTAAAGTCATCGATTTTTTTTCTACAAAATTGTAAAATAATAAAAGGTCGCCTTTTTTATAATAAAATAAAGATAAGATACAAGGTTTCACTTTTTTTATAATATGTTTTTTTCTTTATTTTCGGGATGAGGATTTTTATTTTCTCCATCGCACACTTGTTAGAATAATAAATATAAAAAGTTTTTATATTTCTCTTTTTGTTTTCTACTATAGAAGAAGAAATAAAAGATCTTTAGTCAAAATCAATAGGTTTAGATTGTTGAAATTAGTTGATTAAGTTTAAATCTTATAACCCTTAGAACTTTCTAAATCATTATTTTTCTGAATCATTATATATTCCTTGCTTGAAGCCCAATTGATAAAAGCACCTTTTCAAATTTAGTGATGGCTATTATATACGAATAATGTATCATTTTTAAGTGATAAAAAAACTCTTATATTTGTATAAGAAAATCAATCAAAATATATATCTTTATAATTATTATTCAAATTTAGATTTAGAAAGTATTTTTTGGGAAGTATGAATTACGATAGAAATCAAAACTTTATTTTGTATAATACGTCCCCGCACCCCCCCCCCCCAAACCCATACCTAATTAGTTTGATAAATTCAAACACAAATTAACAATGAAAACCCCTAAGAATTAATACAATAACTATGCAAATTACATAAACCTCTTTTAATTTAAATTGTTGAATGTTTGCTAAAATTCTGATCTATAAAAATCATATTTTTTTTATTTTATTCATTCAATTCATAAAAAATAGATTTCTAGATTTTTAAAATTATATTAAATAATTAACAAATAAAAATAAAATGATAAAGAACTTTTTTTTTTAAGTTCTATCTTTGGATTGAAGTCATAACTATTTAGTTACAATAGTTCTACTTTAGGAAAAAAACATAAACTACAAAAACTTCTCATATTAAGTTACAAACTCTTAACTTAAAAAACTAAAAAAAAAAAAAAGAAAGAGAATTAGATTATTATTACAAAGGCTTAATGTTGGATTTGCATCTTCAAATCCTTTTTTAAACGAGTTTTTTTTTATTAAATCTTTCCTAAATTCCATTGAATTTGAATCGACTCTTTCAATCTCGACGATTGAATAAAAAAAGGTTATTATGATTTTGAACAAGCCGCTATGGTGAAATTGGTAGGCACACTGCTCTTAGGAATCAATGCTAGAGCATCTCGGTTCGAGTCTGAGTAGCAGCATAACATCTTCTAAAAGAGATAGAATAAGTTCTATAATGAATTAAATTCCCGATTTCGATTCCATATAATTGGAGGACCCCTACTTTTTTTTTTTTTTGATTTTTTCAACCTTAGAGCATATATTAACTCATATATCTTTTTCAATCGTTTCAATTGTAATTACAATTTTTTTTAACGTTATTAGTCTATGAAATGATAGAATTGTATGATTCATCAGATAAGGGCATGATAGTTACCTTTTTTTTTTTTTTATAACAGGATTATTAACCACTCGTTCGATTTATTCGGGCCAATTCCCATTAAGTAATTTATATGGATCATTAAGTTTTCTTTCATGGAGTTTTTCCACTATTCATATGCTTTTCTATTTTAATAAAAAGCATAAAAATCATTTAAACGTAATAATTGTGCCAAGTGTTATTTTTACCCAAGGTTTTGCTACTTCGTGTCTTTCAAAGAAAATGCCTTAATCTGTAATATTAGTATCTGCTCTCCAATCCCAGTGGTTAATGATGCACGTAAGTATGATGGTATTAGGCTATGCCACTCTCTTATGTGGATCATTATTATCAGTAGCTCTTCTAGTCATTACATTTCGAAAAGTCATAAAATTTTTTAGTAAAAGTAATAATTTCTTAAATGAGTCATTTTCTTTTGGTAAAATTCAATACATGAATGAAAGAGGCAATATTTTACTAAACACTTATTTTCTTTCTTCTCAAAATTATTACAGGTATCAATTGATTCAACAATTGGATCATTGGATTTATCATAGTATTAGTCTTGGATTTATTTTTTAACCATAGGCATTCTTTCAGGAGCAGTATAGGCTAATGAGGCATGGGGATCATATTGGAATTGGGACCCAAAAGAAACTTTGGCCTTTATTACTTGGACCATATTCGCGATTTATTTACATATTCGAAGAAATATCAATTTAGGAGGTGTAAATTCTGCAATTGTGGCTTTCTTATAATTTGGATATGCTATTTTGGGGTCAATCTATTAGGACTAGGTTTACATAGTTATGGTTCATTTACATTAACATCTAATTGAATTGAAGAAAGGGGCTAACAAATATAAAAGATAGGATAGCGTGTATAGATATATAGAAGTAAGAAAATTGAGTGTAAGACGTCAAGAACCTTTTGAATCACTACACTACTTGATTACAATTCAAAAGGTTCTGACAAACATCAAGCATGTCTGGTTACAATTCAATTTCATTTTTTTCATTCATGAAAACTATCTATAAAAATAATTAGATAGAATAGCTTCGACCGTATCACTTGATAGTGAAAGAACGAAATTCGTATAAATACCAATAACTATTACGGGTAGAAGAATAGAGATCGAAACAAATAACTATCATGGTCCAGAATCAAAAAATACAAGTTTGAGTCATTAATTAGCTTATATCCATAAAACATTTGGCATGACATAGATAATGAATAAATAGGAGTTAATATCATTCCAATTGCCATTACAAAAGTAATTAGTATTTTTGGCAAAATATTTTTAGCTGGTAATTATTCCAAAAAATATTATTAATTCTAACTCCCACATGATGAAAAAAAGTAAAAGATCTCGAGTAGAAAATGATCCTATTTGACCGCTGTATATTGATAACATTAGAAAATGGAATAATTGGGAATCTCGAGTAACTGGCCGAGCCACTAAGGTAGCTAAGTAGTCATAAATCTTGTCAGTAAAATAAGACCTATAGAAAGTTCGTCTATTCCTAATCTTTAGTAAAAATAAAAAAAAATTGATCCATTTATAATCTTCCGTCAACTGAATCAACGGATCGTCCAATTGAAAACGATAACAAAATCCATAGGTCGTTAGAAGGAGGTTTAAGACACATATAGATATTGTATACCATCTAATTACCTTATTTCCTCTATGAGGGAGAAAAAAAAATTAAAGAACCTGCAGACATGGGCAAAACTACAATTATTGTTAACCAAGGAAAATAATTCGTGGTAAAGACAAGATACACTTGGAACAAAAACCCGTACTCCAAAAAAATATTCTATTTTTTTTTAGTACAGGTTTCTGTCAGTAAAAAAAATCAAATGTATTCAAAATGTATTCAAGTGAGGTTTTTGGAACGTATCAATAAGCTAGACCCATGCTTTGAGTTGTTTCATGCCATAAATAAACTCGAACGCTTAAGAAATCTATTGGATAGGCGGATTCACATCTCTTACAACCAACACAGTCCTTTATTCTTAGAGCAGAAGTTATTTTCTTAGCTTTACATCCATCCCAAGGTATCGTTTCTAATACATCTGTGGGGCAGGCACAAACACATTGAGTACATCCTATACATGTATCATAAATTTTTATTGAATGTGACAAAAGATCTATAAATTTTTTAGTATCATAAATTTTCAATCTAGTAAACTTATAAATGAATCATATATTTAAAGACTAGATAAATCAAAAATTTACTTTACCAATAATTTTTCTAATCAACTTATTTCTGGATCAACTCATAAGAGAGGGCCAAGATACTTTGATTTCTTACATTTTCACTAATATGATCTATTAAACGTATTATACATGTTAATTCAAATTGATGAATATTATCTTAATGTTACTTAGTCAACAAAGTCGATTGGTTGATATGAGTGGACTTTATATTATGATAATTGACGAAACAATAGTTAATCCAATAGCTACTTTGGCGGCTGCAATTGCTATAACGAAAATTGAGAAAATATCTCTTTTTAATTGGCAATTATCAAAAAAATCAGAAAATATTACGAAATTCATATTAACCGCATTTAGGATAAGTTCAAGACACATAAGAGCCCTAACCATATTTCGACTCGTAATCAATCCATAAATACCGATAGAAAACAAATAGGCACTCAAAAGAAGTACATGTTTGAGCATCATTGACCAACTCCTTATAAATGTTATAACTTTCGATTTAGTTCAATATGACCAATACAATAATTCAACGGATTCGATTGATTAGAATATAACAAGATCAAAAGAATTATATCGGTAATAGATCGAGTAAAATAAATAATTTCTATTTTCAAAATAAATAGTATTCAAATAGAATTAAAGGGAAATGGGTGTTGATAACATAGAAAAAAGTTTTGTTTAGATTGCCCTTTCTAATTAGAAAGATTTATTACTGACAAGCCACGTCAATTGCACCTATCAAAGCAACTAAAAAAATTATCGGAATGAGTTCAAATGGAAGAAAAAAATTATTGATAAATGAATTCTAATTTGTTGACTACTACTTATCAAATCTTGCTCTAAAATATAGTTTAATCTTGTAGTCCAAATAACCCCGTACCATGACGTATCTAGAACAGTAGTAATTAACGAAAGAAAAATGCTTGTACAAACCAACAAAGTAATCTCATCCCCAATCGTCCACATATTAAAATCTGTGTGATATTCTGAACCATTCATGAACATCACAGCAAATATGATTAAAACATTTATGGCCTCCACATAAATAAGGAACTGTGCAGCAGCTACAAAATGAAATTTTGATAGAATATAGAATAAGGATATACAAACGAGAACAAATCCCAACGAAAAGGCAGAAAAAAATTGGGTTGGTAAGTAATATCGCTCCCAGACCTCCTAATATAAGACCTGATCCTATAAAAACTAAAAGCAAATCATGTATGGGTCCAGGCAAATCCATTAGATGTAAAAAAAGAGATAAATAAATCAAAATACTTTTCATGACCTTATTGACCTGACCAAGAAATTGACTTATAATACGTTCTTAATTGGATTAAATTATAATATGATGGGTATGAATTGACGTAAGTATAAATCCAATTATTGGACAATTTCGTTCTTTGCTTTATTCGAAAGGGCATTTTGAACCCATATATTTCAAAAGAATTATGGAGATATTAGATTAGTAGAATAGATTTCAATACAAATTAAGTCGTAAGTCTCATCAACCAATTTCGAGTCAAAATTTGTAGTTACTGACCAAGCAAAGAGAAAGACCTCATTCTTTTAAGCCAAAAACGAAGCTTAGTAATTTTCAATTACTCCTTCATCAAATCAAAAGGTTTACCTATTTTGTCTTTGAGGCAAATTCAAAATTGTTTGAATTGTATAATCGTCAATTAATGACATTGGTAAACGACCTAAAGCAATTTGATTATAATTCAATTCGTGATGATCGTAAGTCGAAAGTTCATATTCTTCAATCATTGATAAATAATTTTTTGGACAATATTCAACGCAATTACCACAAAATATACAGATTCTAAAATCAATAGTGTAATTAAGCAATCATTCTTTTGAATATCAGTTTCAAATTTTCAATCAACAACAGGCAGATCTAGAGGACATACCCGAATACATACTTCATAAGCAATGCATTTATCAAATTCAAAGTGGATTCAAACACAGAAATGCTCTGATGTTATTAATTTTTCATAAGGATATTGAATAGTTATAGGTAAACGATTTGCATGGGATAAGGTAATCATGAAACTTTGACCAATGTACCTTGCAGCTCGGACTGTTTGTTTACCATAATTCATGAACCCAGTTACCATAGGGAACATATCGTAAATATCTATGAATAATTTTATCTTTGTTTCTTTCTCTTGTTTGAACCAAATCATGAATGTCGTATTCTTTTTTTTTTCTTTACATTACAGTGAAAGGAGTTAGGAAGAAGTTGTTAATAATAGATTACCGAGAGAAATAGGTAAAAGAAATTTCCATCCAAGATTTGATAGTTGGTCCATTCTTAGCCTAGGCAAAGTCCATCTTGTTGTGATAGGAATGAACAAGAACAAATAAGTTTTAGCTAATGTCATAAAGATACCAATTATTGTTCCAAAGATTCCATCCGTTTTATTTATTTTAACTAGCTCGAGAACCCATATGTACGGAATAGAAATATTCCAACCGCCCAAGTATAGAACTGTTAAAAATGATGAAGAAACTAATAGATTTAGATAGGAAACAACATAAAATAAACCAAATTTGATACCTGAATATTGGGTTTGATAACCTGCTACTAATTTTTCTTCTGCTTCTAGTAAATCAAAGGATAACCTCTCACATTCCTTTCGAATGCAGATGTAGCTAAGTGTCTGACTCTATTGGTCATAGTTTCTTATTGTTGCGGCTGGTGCTCGTTTGCGCGTGTGTGAACCAAGATTGACCACCCTAAAGGAAGGGTGGCACTGAACTGGCAAAGAGAATGAATGAGATTCTAGGGCTCCGGTTCCATCAAAGTGCGGTGCATGTTTCTAATGACCTGGGCCAAAAATTAGTCCAGGTTGGGAAATCGAAATCCGAGCGAGAAAATCCCTAGCGGGAGATTTTGGCTTGGACCAATTCTTCAAGGACCCCTTTATGGCATTCTCTTTTTGAGAGACCTTTTCTTGCAGTTGGGCCTGAAATATCACCCTAATGTTGTCCGGATCCCTTTCCCCGTACACATCCATATCGGTTCGGGAGCTTCCTCAATGGGAACTTCTACTTCTTCCCGTGGAGACAGACTAAGGTCAATGTTCCACCGAGGGTTCAAGTTTGAGCTTGATGCGCTTGAAACCCAAACCATGTTATACTGGATGACCTTGGCTAAGTCCGGGAAGCCGCTTACCCCTCAAAAAGCAAAATGGAGCCCCAAGGCTTGTAGGAAAATATGAAGGATAAGTATGTTTTAGAAGTAGTTTTACTTGGTTTTGTCTCATTGTCATATTAGGTTGGATTTCTTCTTTGATTGCTCCCTTCTAAAAAAAGAAAGACTTCTTTTTACTCTTTCGATTCAAGAAGACGGAAATCGCTGATTGGCTTTGTCAAACCAAGAAAGGCATGGGATTCTTTGGGCATTACTGGGGGCTTTCCATTTGTGTTATGTTTGTGTTTTTTTTGTCCCGTAGATGGTGAACAATCAGTTCCAATGCCGTTATCTCAAAAGAGTGAATGAGGGTCTTCAACCCGATCGTCGCCTCTCGAGAGCCCCAAAACGCCCTATCGAATCGAAGAAGGGTGCCTTGTCTGTTTACACTCGTCTGTTTGCATTGCATGAGCAATCTTCTTTCTTTATAGTAAGATATTATCTTTTGGGCATTCATAAAAAAAAAGTGCTTTGAATTTGATCCTGAAAAACTATATGTTTTTATTATTTCTTCTTTCGAATTCGAAGTGGATTCTTATTCTTAGTCTATTTCTGTATTCTTTCTAGATTCAAAGACTAACCATTGAATCACAAATTTTTTAAAAAATAGAGAATGGATTCATAGGCTCGATACGTTATATTATAATAGAACTCATGCTTGATAGAAATATTAGATTGCACAGAGTCAACAAATGAGATGGGTTTATTAAAAATTCAGAAATGAAAAATGGCAAAGAAAAAAACAAATCATTCCTCTTCTATATCTTGCATTTATAGTATTTTTGGCCTGGTGGACCTCTATCTCATGTAATAAAAGTCTAAAAACTTGGATTGCTAATTGGTGGAATACTAGGCAATCTGAAAATTTTTTAAATGATATTCAAGAAAAGAGTCTTTTAGAAAAATTCATACAATTAGTGGAACTCTTCGTGTTGGATGAAATGATAAAGGAATACCCGGAAACCCATTTACAAAAGCTTTGTATAGGAATCCACAAAGAAATGATCCAATTCATTAAGATGCACAATAAGGATCTTATTCATACAATTTTGCACTTCTCAACAAATATACTCTGTTTTGTTATTCTAATTGGTTATTCTATTCTGGGTAATGAAAATCTTCTTATTCTTAACTCTTGGGTTCAAGAATTCCTATATAATTTAAGCCACACAATCAAAGCTTTTTTCATTCTTTTATTAACTAATTTATGTATCAGATTCCATTCGCCTCATGGTTAGGAACTAATGATTGGTTATATTTACAAAGATTTTAGATTTGCTCATAACGATCAAATTATATCTGGTCTTGTTTCCACCTTTCCAGTCATTCTAGATACACTTTTAAAATATTGGATCTTTCGTTATTTAAATCGTGTATCTCCATCACTTATAGTGATTTATCATTCAATAAATGACTGAAAAATGATTCACTTATCAAATTCTAATCTTTCTTACTTTGCACATAAACAAAGCATTCAAAGTTGTATTTGCTTTACTCTTTCTACCCATAAGGGGATTCCTCATATATCTATATATATCCCAGTAAAAAAATTTCGGTAAACGTAAATAGCAAAATTATGGATAGGAAACTATGCTATACTAGTAACCTACTTAATTTTATTATAGAAATTTTCAAGATCAATGATTGGACCATGCAAACTAGAAATTCCCTTTCTTGGATAAAGGAAGAGATTACTTGATCTATTTCCATCTCACTCATGATATATAATAACTTGGGCATCCATTTCAAATGCATATCCCATTTTTACACAGCAAGGTTATGAAAATCCACGAGAAGCAACAAGGCGTATTGTATGTGCCAATTGCCATTTAGCTAATAAGCCCATGGATATTGAGGTTCCACAAACGGTACTTCCTGATACTGTATTTGAAGTAGTTGTTAGAATTGCTTATGATATGCAACTGAAACAAGTTCTTATTAATGGTAAAAAAAGGGTTTCGAATGTGGGAGCTGTTCTTATTTTACTAGAAGGGTTTGAATTAACCCCCCCCCCCCCCCCCGATTATATTTTTCCCGAGAAGAAAGAAAAGATAGGCAATCTGTCTTTTCAAAGTTATCGCCTCACTAAAAAAAATATTCTTGTGATAGGTCCTATTCCTGGTCAAAAATATAGTGAAATCACCTTTCCTATTCTTTCCCCAGATCTCGCTACTAATAAAGATGCAGAGTAGGCGCTCTATTCAACAATACAGGATGCCCTTGCATAACTTTTTGAAGTATTTCCCAAACAGCCAGCCTTTTCCCCAAATTTTACTCTCAGTAACTCCAATATTCGAAGCAAGATGTTGCCTAATTAGACCATGAATTACAAATGTTTGGAAAAGCTCTATTGCTATTTCGCGAGGCAATCCATAACGATGTAATGAAAGTGAAGGTCCAACGACAATGACGGAACGATCCAAATAATCGACCCATTTACCAAGCAGAGTCTGACAAAATCTTCCCTTTTTGCCTTCCATTACATCTAAAAATGACTTGTAAACCTTATTATGGCCATCCCTCATTGGTTGTCCACAGATTCCATTATCAAGAAGTGTATCCATGGCTTCTTGTACCAATTTTTCCTGACACATTACTAATTCTCCTTACGTAGATATACTTGTTGTTAATAGATCGGTAAAAGTATTATTCCAATAGATAACTCTTCTATAGAGTTCATTAATATCTGAACTCATTAGTTTACCTACCTATCTGAATGATTGGTTTCAACTTGGGAGGAAGAACCGGCAAGAGTCATAAAACCATCCATTCTGGTTCTATATTTGTTCAAATAAAATGCTTTGCTAATTCCATGTGTCTAACTAAAAAATCCTTTCTTCTTCCAATTTTTTGATCTTCCCTTTCATTCCCTGTGGGAACTTCTTCTCCTAATTCTTTTCTTTCTATCCATGAGTAATCTATAACAATTCACAAATCTAGATCGACTAATTGTTCTTAGATAGCACCCACCCCGATAGAAATTTCTTGATTTTGAAATGTATCAAAACCTTGGGTAGTAAAAAAAAATGGGATACTGTATTTCCAGGATTGGATTTCATATTCGAATGAACCTCGTAATTGTAAGAAAGAAGGTTTTTTAATTGTGGGCCTAGCAAAAGAAAAATTAGGATAGGATCCTATATGATACCCTCTCCCCCTTCAAAACCGGATATGAGAGTTTCCTCTTATCCAGCTCAAGTAGTTATACTAATACCAAACAAAGATAAAGAAAGGGGATCTTACTTTTAAATTAAATTCTAGAAATCCCCAAAAAAATTAACTTATTACTTAAGTTCCCAGTGAAAATTAAGCAACATTTCATTGATTCAATTCATTTTTTTGATTTTTTGAATTCTTTATTCAATTATAAATTACGCCAGAAATGAAATGTGAAATTCTTGAGTAGTCTACTTCCTTTTGAATGCTGAATCCCCTTAAATGAAAGGAGTGACTTATAATTCATACGGGATTTACTTGTCTATGTATCATTCCATTCGATTGTTTAGGTCTTGCGTTACCTCGACGATTATGCCACGATGTCTTTAAAGCCTATATGCGATGTATAGACTCTTGCAACCATGACATATTTGTTTATTTGAACATAAACACTATTAAATTCCTTTCTAAAAGTAAGAGAAATGGTTAATTCCACAAAAAGAAAGAAGCCTTTTTTCATGAGGTACAATTAGAAATTCCTACTTTATTTTTTACTGAATCGACCATAGACCAATTCCCTTTTTTAAAGGAGTATTGAATACGCTCATAACTCTGAAATTCATGTTACTCCTCCCAAGAGACATGTCAGATCCAGGGCATCCTAATTCTATTAAATGGGATGACAGTTTATCATTCCTAATCTGTAAAATAATAATTTTGATCAAGTCACACATCGCAGTATACTAGGCCTTCTAATTCTTTAAGGGGTTTATCTAAAAGATTCATAATATAGCTAGGAAGACGTTTCAAATACCATACATGGGTTACTAGACATGCCAGTTTTATGTATCCCATTTGATATCTTCGTATCCAAGAATCAATAAATTCAACTCCACATTGTTCACAAAATTTCATTAACGATCACTCAATAATTTTCATAAGCGCAAATTTCACTCTTTATAGGCCCAAAAATTCTTTCATAAAATAATCCATCTTTTTTCGGTTTATTGGTTTTATAATGAAAATTAAAGGGTTTTGTCACCTGTTCAACTATTTCTCCATTAAGTAGGATTTTAGTCGCCCAAGCACTTATTTGTTGAGGAGAAACTGATCCAATTCGTAGTTGTTAATGTTTATACCGATCGATCATAGAAGGAAAATTCTAATTCATTTCGATTAAGCTTCCTTCCTATTAATATGGAAGTTCTTCTCAGATACAAGGAAATGATTCAGTTCCAGAGCCAAATATTGTAGTTCTTGAATGAGTAATCGAAAAGATTCTAGAGCATCCTCGGGTTTAGTATTGTTCCTCCAATAATAGTTGTACTAAGTACTTCTTGGCGAGCTCTAATATAATCAGATTAGAAGTAAGCATCTCTTGTAAAATATGAGCAACACCAAATCCCTCTAGAGACCAAATATCCATTTCTCCTACTCGCTGTCCCCCTTGCTTGGACATGCCTCTAAGGGGTTATTGTGCAACAAGTGCATAGTTTCCACTGGAACATCCATGTATTTTATCGTCAACTTGATGAATTAATTTCAAGATATAAGGCTTTCTTATTATGACAGGCTGTTCAAAGGGATCTCCCGTTTTTCCATCAAATATTCTGCTTTTTCCCAGATACTTGGGTTCAAATACCCATGGATTCGCTCTTTGCTGACTGGCTTCATATAATTCAAAAAAACAATAGTTTTCTCATAGCCTCTTATTCATATCTCTCATCAAAAGGTGCTATTCGATAATGTCTATCTAGCAGACTCCTTGCTAACCCAAGCGAGCATTCAAATATCTGTCCTACATTCAGTCGTGAAGGTACTCCTAATGGGTTGAAGACCATATCAACAGGTCTTCCGTCTTGCAAATAAGGCATATCCTGTTTAAGTATGGCCCGTAATAATCTATCTTTAAAAGCATACGATGATTCTTTGGCCACCTAAGGTGTTAATTTACCTACTAAAATATTGCTTGTCTCAACCCAAGATCCTAGCATCACAATTCCATTTTTATCTAAATTACGGAATAAACAGCCTTCTAGATGTGGTATTTCGTTAGTGATCCTTTCGGGACCTTGGTTTGTCACATGAGTCTGAATTTCATATTTTCATATGTGAAAAGAAGTATAAATATCTCCATATGTTAGACACTCGCTAATGAGTACCGCATCTTCAAAATTGTAACCTTCCCATGGCATATAAGCTACTAATATGTTTTTCCCCAAAGCGAGTTCGCCACCAACTGTAGCGACACCATCCGCTAAAAATTATCCCTTTTAATGCATTTACCTCGTCGAACCTAGGGTTTTTGATGCATATACATATTTTTATTGGGACGCTGATACATAACTAATGGAATGTTTAGAGTATCTCGATTGCACGATAAAATGATCTTCTCAATATTGGTATAAATGATCTTTCCCTCGTGTTTGGCTACAATTGGAACCCCTGAATCTAAAGCCACTTAGTGTTCCAACCCAATTCCAACAATGCACTTCTTAGACCGAGAAAGTGAAACTACTTGATGTTGCATATTAGAACTCATTAAAGCTTGATTTGCATTATTATGCTCAATAAAAGGAATGAGGGAAGCTCCAATAGAAAAGTATTAGAAAGAAAATACTTCGAAGATGAACCTCTTCCCATGTGATGGTTAGGAATTCTTGGCGGTATCGAGCTGGAACAACCTATTCTTCCTGAATACCCTGATTCAGAGCCAAAGAATTTTCTGTCGCTACCATATAACATTCATCTCTATTTGGTGATAAATAAAGCACCCGTGCTTTTTTTTTTATTTCTCAATGATTTCATAAAATGGACTTTCTAGAGACCCCTAATGACCAATCCTGGCATGAATTGCTAAAGATCCAACAAGTCTAACATTGATTCCTTTAGATATATCAATGGGGCAAATGCACCCATAGTGACTAAGATGGATATCTTGTATCCAAAAATTTGCATTTGGCCCTGTTAATCCTCCAGGGCCTGAAAACTTAATTTTCTCTCATGAACTATTTGTGTTAATGGATTAGTTCGATCCAAAACTTGAGATAATGGGTGTAATCCGAAAAAAGATTCATAAGTGATTGTTAACAAAGTTGAAGTTACCAAATTCTAAGGAGTCGATATCAATTTATGCCTAATCGCTCCGGATATGGTTCCCTTAACTACATTTTCTAAACGAACCAGAGCCAATCAAATTAATCTTGTAAGAGATCTGCTGCAGAATGAATACATTTATTTTTCAAATAATTCATATTGTCAAGTGTAACCATTCCAAATTTTATTCTAATCAAATGATCTGCAGCTGCTAATATATCTTATGGTAACAAAAATGTATTGTTCTGAGGTATATCAAGATTCAATCTCCAATTCAGAATTTGTCGACCAATCCTTCCTAATTCACATCCTTGGTGAAAGAATTTTTTTTGTAATTCTTACATGAGGATTCAGAAAATATTAGATCCCCACCTACACAAGAAAATTATTGATAAACTCCAAAATGGCTTTTTTTTTTACCTAATTTTTCTTTTCTCCTTATATGTTAAGAAAGACAAGAAAATTTTAGAGTAGCAAACATTTTCTAAAATTTCTCTTAAATTCAAACCCATAGCTAATGATAGAACTAGAATAGATATTTTTTGTTTCCTACTCACGCGAGCCTATATCCTTGCTTTTTTATTAACCTCTAATTCTAACCTTCCTCCCCAATATGATATTATGATGTCGGTATAGACCAAAATTTCATTATCATCCAATTTTGATCAGTAATAAATACCAAGGCTTTGCAATATTTGATTGATCACAATTATGTATATTTTGTTTACTGTAGAAGTTCCAAGGGAATTCATTAGAGGAATGTTTCCAATAAAAATTGTTTGTTCTTGGATATTCCTATTGGGTTTCCAAATTAATCCTGCGGATACATATAATTCAGAAGAATATATGAGTGATTCATATACAACATCTCTTTCTTTTATCAACGGTTCTACCAATCGATATGTTTCATAAATAATTGAAATTCAATTTCTTGATCTGTATCTTCCATTTTTGGAAACTTATAAAGTTCTTCTTTTAAGCCCTGATAAATAAATCTACAAAATCCTTCAAATTGTATTTGATTAAACCCAAGTATTGTAGAAATCAAATAAATGATTTTCCAATTTTTTACATATTCATTAAAAAAAAAGTTACATGTTTTGAGTTAAGTTACATGGCACAGTTCTTATTATTTTAAGTATTAGTTTACTCAAGAGTTTCCCAATGAATCCGTTACGTTGATTCTGAATCACACATAGGATGGGCAGATGTCAAAGATGCTGAATTGATTTCTTTTTCTACTTCTGTTACTTTATTTTTGTTAATACGGCCTATAATAATTGATCGATCATAAATTTTCAATTGAATTTTTTTATTCTTTCAATTGGTATTTTTGCTTGTCCCCGTCTCTTTCAAAAATAGAAACCTAGGAAAGTGCTTTAGAAAGATATGGATAAAAAAAAGAACATATTTCATTTAGCCCCTTCATACCTACTATAACTAGTTATTTCAATTTTCTACTAGCAGCTTTAACTATAACCTCAGCTCTATTTATTGGTCTAAGCAAGACACGACTTATTTGAAATTAATTGAATGAAGAGTTTATTTTATTAAAAAAAAATCTTTTTATGGTATTCTATATATTCGATAGTTCTTTATTTTACCATATTAATTACCAATTATTGGTCTTTGAGATTCATGGGCAATATAAATTAATATTTAGGGATAGATATTACCTCTCTTTTTCCCCTTTCAAAAAAATCGAAATGATTGAAGTTTTTCTATTTGAAATCATTTTAGGTCTAATTCCTATTACTTTGGCTGAATTATTCGTAACTGCGTATTTATAATACAGATGTGGTGATCAGTTGGACCTTGATTGATTAACATTTCTTTTTTTGATTGATGTCCTCCTTTCTTTAATTCGTGGGAGGTCAAATTTAGATTCAGATTACTGTTCAATTATTTGAGTTCAATGTAATTTTTGACCTAACAAACAAGAGCGTAATCACACTCTATAGGATTTGAACCTACGACATTGGGTTTTAGAGACCCACGTCATACCGAACTGAATTAAAAGTGTTTTCTTATTTGTTATCATATAAGACTATAAAGACAATTGTTTTTTTTTTACCCCAATATATTTTGTACGTCTATACTATCATATAGAATATCATAAAATTCAAAATTTATATATGTCCGATTTTATTTAATCGATCTAAAATGGATCCTCTTTACTGCTCAGAGGAGAAGTAATAGGTAGGGATGACAGGATTTGAACTCGTGACATTTTGTACCCAAAACAAACGCGCTACCAAGCTGCACTACATCCCTTTCAATTGGTCTACAGTGTCATTGCAGAGAATTCCTGTCTTGTTTTCCACATCCTTATGTTCTTCATTAATATATAAAATTTCTCTTGCCCAGTCCTTTTTTTTTTTTGTCTCATATCATCTAACTATAATACATAATAAATGAATATTTTATGTGCGAATTCTCTCAATTCTGTTTTCAGGTGAAAATAAGCGTATTTTTCTGTTTTAAGAAAAGAAAAATCTTATCTATCGAATTATTATACATTTCAATTTGTATTTTGAATTTTGGATTGGGGATTCCGTGTGCAAATACAAGTAGTCCTTAACTACATATACATATGATTATATATGTATTACCATGTTGTAATGTAATAAAGAAAAAAGAAAGAGGATTTAAAATGTGAGATCTAAAAATATATCTTTTCGTAGCAACGGTACTAAGTACTATATGGTTCAGTTATTTAGCAGGTTTATTGATAGAAATTAATCGTTTATTTTCGGATGCATTGACATTCCCCTTTTTTTCATTCTAGTTATTGATATGGGATGGGGTACAAAAAATTAAAGATACAATCAAAGATCTGTGACTAACCCCTCGGGTTCAAGATCTTACTAATAGGGCAAAAACAAAAATGTGACTAGGGCAAGAGAACAGTATCGTATACTAAAAGATACTTAAATAAAATACTGTACAGCGATTCTAAATATAGTTAGAAAAATCATTGTATTGCTTATTATTTTATTTAATTACTATATTAATATCAATTGCAATGAAATATTTCATAATTTTATTTTGAGTTAGTAACTTCTATTTTTTTTTTCTTCCTTTCTTCTTCGCTTTGGATTGAAAAATAAAAGATTGGGATGAATCAAAAATCCAAAGGAGGTTTATGGCCATGGGTAAAGATGTTCGAGTAACGATTATTTTGGAATGCATCAGTTATGTTCAAAATGGTGTTAATAAGGAATCAACGGGCATTTCCAGATATATTGCTCAAAAGAATTGACACAATACGCCCAGTCGATTAGAATTGAGAAAATTCTATCCCTGTTGTTACAAATATACAATTCACGGGGAGATAAAGAAATAGATTGAATCGAGTCTTTGTATGTCAACCTTCCAAGGAACATGAAAAAAAAATGACATTAGGTATATTACATATATTTGTATATAAACTATAAACAAATAAATAAATATAAACAAAGAAAATCCTATTTACTAATTATATATATAAATCATTTTTGATTCGATTGAAATAGGATTTTCGATTAAAAATAAGGAATAAACAAATCATGGATAAATCCAAACGACTATTTCCTAAATCCAAGCGATCTTTTCGTAGGTGTTTGCCCCCGATCCAATCGGGGGATCGAATTGATTATAGAAACATGACTTTAATTAGTCGATTTATTAGTGAACAGGGAAAAATATTATCTAGACAAGTGAATAGATTGACCTTAAAACAACAAAGATTAATTACTATTGCTATAAAACAAGCTCGTGTTTTATCTTTGTTACCTTTGTTTAATAATGAGAAACAATTTGAATGAAGTGAGTCAATCGCTAGAACTACTGGTCTTAGAACCAGAAAAAAAATAGGCTTATTCTTTAATTGAATAAAAATTTCAATCCGAACTCAAAGGTGGATTAATGTTTTGTTCAAAAAATCTAAGAATTAAAATTTGACTGTCGTGTCTGTTGTAAGAAATAAATAAATAAATAAAAGAATCGTCAAAGAAAATAATTTTTTTTTGCATATTTGCTCTTTTTTTTTTACGACTTTATATTTTATCATACTAATTTTTACTCTACCTTCCCCAAGCTCATTCTTTCGGGAACTCCATTTAAAACATTTGAGTGGATTCTTTCCAATCTCCTTATTCTATGATCCCATTGAAAATGGTATAAAGACAACTCCTATTTGATATAGCTATTTGTGCAAGTATTTTACGATTAAGAAGCAACTACTTCTTGTACAGATTTTATATGAATATATTATACCTATGGGGTACCCCTTTCTCGTGAATTTCTGCATTTATTTGAGTGATCAACAAACAATGAAAATCTTTTTTTTTCCTACCCTATCTCGATGAGCCGAAACCAAAGCTCTTATTCTCTATTGAGTAATAGCTATTTGTGCAAGTATTTTACGATTAAGAAGTAACTGCTTCTTGTACAGATTTTGTATGAATATATTATACCTATGGGGTACCTCTTTCTCGCGAATTTTTGCATTTATTCGAGTGATCAACAAACAACAAAAATCTCATTTTTTCCCACCCCTATCTCAATGAGCCGAAACCAAGGCTCTTAGTCTCTGTTGAGTAATAGTTCGAGTAAGTCATGAACGAGCCCCTAGAAAAGCTTGATGTAGATAAACGAATTTTTGTTCTACATCTTCAAGCTATATATCCGCGTTTAATTTTGGTCATTGAATAAATGAAACTTTGATGAATAACTAATTTTTCCTTTCAGTTATTCTTTTCTCCTTTACTGGTATATTAATAACAAAATGGATTCATCCAATGTATAAAATAAGAATTCCAATGGCTTTTGTTACTCTAACCTCCCTCCCTACGATTTTTCTTTTCTTTTCTAGCGTAGAAATAAGAAATTGTATTGATACTTGGTATCAAAAAAAGCATAATAACTAAAAAAAGTAGTAAATAGAAATGATAAATAAATAGTGGGTTCCATCGTTTCTATGGTTACTTCCTAAACGGTGAGGTCCTTTTTATACACCGGAGCTCCTTCCTTTAATTAATCAATACTATTGGTAACTTGTACAGTTCACACTCTTTGGCTCTACCCATGAATTTTCCAATAATAGGTCTTGTCTTTCACAACGAGATCTACTTTATACAGTAACGGTATTTAATTATGAGGATTAGTTGGGTAGCTGACCTTATTAGTCCGTTCTTGCAAGAGTAGAAACAGAATCTTTCTGTTTAAATAACATTGGATTTCCCTCGCGTAATGGATAACCATCTGTTAACAATGGGGTATTATTTCTCCCAAATTGAGGTGTTGGATTTGCACCAATGGAAACCATAAGTTTCATATACAATAGAAGGATATGATAGATCCATCTTTTTTAGATAGTGAATAGAGTTCCTCCATTCTATTTTATTCACTGGTATTGATCATTGATACTGAAAAAATGTTTACTTTCTTTTATCTCAGTCCATGATCTGAACGAGTTGCACATACACCCTAGTGCACGTTCCTCAGCGCTAAGGACATCCCCAAAACGCGGGGGATTTCGTGACATTTCTGATTGGTTGTCTTGTGTTTCTAATAAGTTGTTTAACAGTTGGCATGCTGAATCATATGCATAATAGGCTGATTTAGATTGATCCTAACTGGATGATTCTGAGTTACAATTACTTCTATTAAATATTCTATTAAATGTTTAATAGAATATTTAATAGAATATTAAACTAAACTAAAGCCTTAAATAAAATCTTTAATTGTGGATTTACGTGAAATCACTGCTATTTTTTATTGTACCGTTACAAGATCAATAATTCCATGAGCTTGGGCTTCTATTGCTAACATAAAAACATTCCTTTCCATGTCTTCGGATACAACCCATGAGGGCTTGCCCGTTCTTTGTACATTAACCCTTGTAAGGGTTTCGCGAAGTTTTAGTAGTTCTTCCGCTTCCAGAATAAATCTTCCCTTTTGTGCCTCATAAAAGGAACTAATAGGTTGATGGACCATTACCTTGATGATATAACATAATAAATCTTTCTTTTATCTCGCATGTTGAGGCGAGGAGGTGAGATAACAAATAATAAGAAAAAAAAAAGAATCGAGCAACTGTGCAGGCATTTTTATGTGCATTGCGTATGGCTCTACAATGGAATTCATGTTTTTTACCTTCCCTTTCATCAAAGAAACAGAAAAAATAGGGCTTATTAGACCCAGATCAATAAATGATCCAATTACCACCTTTCCTTTTTTCAGATGAGTTAAAAAATAATAACATAATGGTTCCATTGCTTTATATATTTATTTTATTTATTTTGTCTGTGATTCAATAATCCCAAAGTTTTTTTTTTGTACTTTTTCATAACATAAATATTCTTAATAGCCTTCCGGTGTGAAAAAAGGTTTATGACGCTGAAATGGGCCCACGATAGCTAAGACAAAATTGGAAATCTCCCTTATCTCATACTACTCTTTTGATACATAATCTAATATTTTGAAACAAAATTCATATCAAATTAGAAGTGCCATGCTATTACTACTTATTAATTCATATTTCATATGGCGAAGGCATAGTCTTCTTTTTCTCGCAACTAAAAAACTCATTGGCGCCAAGCGTGAGGGAATGCTAGACGTTTGGTAATTTCTCCTCCGACTAGGATAAAAGATCCCATTGAAGCGGCCAATCCCATGTATATTGTCTCTACATCCAGTTACACAAATTGCATAGTATTAAATAGCTAATTCCAGGTATTACCCATCTGCTAGGAGGGTTTATAAACAAATACAGATTTTTGGTATCATTTTCTATACTGAGACATACCATAAGACCAATAAGTTGATTTGAGATCTTGCTATCAACCTCTTGGCCTAAAAAAAGTAATCTTTCTCGATAAAGTCGATTGATTAAGATAAAATCAAATTGTATCCCTTAGGAGCCGTACAGGCACCTTCTGATGCATACAGTTCAGATAAAATTGCAAAAAAAAAAATCAATGTGTAGATTTCAACCCTCTTTCTTTTTTCATATAGGCTTTTTATAACTTTTAACGAAGGCCTCCTTTTTTCTTCCATTTTTAAAGAAAGATGCATTTTGACCATTTGCCTATAATCGTATAATATAAAAAATTTCACAAAGCTTATCAAACTAACTTTCATTGATGTTTTTTTTTTCATTGAGATCCAATCCAAATCGCAATATCATTTTCTTGTTCCTGAATGGACTTTTTCAATTTTGTATTCAATTTTTTTAGGTTTATGCTCTACTCCCAGTAAAGATCTGCTTGATTTTGATTTGCACATATAGGACAAATGAACCAAATACCAAGTCTTTTTGCTACGACTTCTTTTTTTTTTTTTCAATTCATTTCTTTCATGTCTTCCACCAAATATTCAACGTATTAATCATATTATTCAATTGATTAACAGTTTGAGATCATTCCTATTTAGAATTATTGTATAAATAGAATCATTTATGATTAAGCGGTAATCATAGATATATTACTAATTGGGTTTTTACTAAACAGAGTTTGGATACTTCATTTTATTGGTCCAACCAAGTCAACCATAAATCATTCTAATTGAAAATATTAATCTGAATACCCCTCAAAAATGGATCTAATTACACTTCATTGCACTTCACGCTACAAATTTTTGATAAAAAAATTAATCTTTTTGGGTGAAACAGAGGATATCTCGATCGGGAGAGAGAATAGGGAAATCTTGCATGGCCCAATATATCTGACAAGTCGCACTATATGTTAACCCAAGAAGCATCTTCCTCTTTAAGACTTCGAAAAGGTACTTTTAGAACACCAATAGGCATTAAATGAAGCATAATAATGGGGTTATTGTCTTAATAATATTAGCCTTTATCATACTTTATTAATTCTATTCTATACATAGATTGAATAAGGTCATAAAATATAAAATAAAGGTAAAGGAAGATAGAATGAATGAAAATAAAGGAAATTTTTTACGAATAGGTCCTTTGAATGATGAACAAATATAGATACGTTCATTCATAGAAAATAGGGTTAACCCCCATGGCGTATTGGTACTTATCAAATATAGAATAGATCTGCTTCTTTTTTTTTTCCTATGAACCGAATTGTTCCATTATTATTAAAAGAATAGAACAAATATTAATTCTTTCTCCGAAATAATCCGCTGAAAGGGAGAAGGTTGATAGCATAGTTTTTTTCCAATGCAATAAAGTTACATAGTGTCTATTTTTCATTGATAAAGGGATATTTCCATGGGTTTGCCATGGTATTGTGGTCATACCGTCGTATTAAATGATTCGACCGTTTACCTTTTATTCGTATAATGCATATAGCTCTGGTTGCTGGTTGCTGGTTGGGTCGGTTCGATGGCTCTATATGAATTAGCCGATTTTGTTCCCTTTGGCCCTGTTCTTGATCTAATGTGGAGACAAGGTATGTTCGTTATACCTTTCATGACTCGTTTAAGAATAACCAATTCATGGGGTGGTTGGAGTATTACAGGAGGGACTATGAGGAATCTGAGTATTTGGAGTTACGAAGGTGTAACCGGAGCACATATCGTGTTTTCTGGCTTGTGCTTCTTATCAGCTATCTGGCATTAGGTGTATTGGGATCCAGAAATATTTTATGATGAACGTATAGGAAAACCTTCTTTGGATTTGCCCAAGATCTTTGGAATTCATTTATTTCTTTCGAGAGTGGCTTGTTTTGGTTTTGGCGCATTTCATGTAACAGGATTATATGGTCCTGGAATATGGGTGTTCGACCCTTATGGACTAACTGGAAAGGTACAATCTATAAATCCAGCGTGAGGCATAGAAGGTTTTGATCCTTTTATTCTAGGAGAAATAGCCTCTCATCATATTGCAGCAAGGACATTGGGCATATTAGCGGGCTTATTTCATCTTAGTGTTAGTCCGCCCTAACGTCTATACAAAGGATTACGTATGGGCAATATTGAAACCGTCCTCTCCAGTAGTATCGCGACTATCTTTTTTACAGCTTTTGTTGTTGCGTGAACTATGTGGTATGGTTCATTAACTACCCCCATTGAATTATTTGGTCCTACTCGTTGTCAATGGGATCAAGGATACTTCCAACAAGAAATATATTGAAGAGTTAGTGTTGGGCTAGCCAAAAATCAAAGTTTATCAGAAGCTTAGTCTAAAATTCCTAAAAGATTAGCTTTTTATGATTACATTGGCAATAATTCAGCAAAAGGGGGATTATTCAGAGTGGGCTCAATGGACAACGAGGATGGAATAGCTGTTGGGTTGTTAGGACACCCTATCTTTAGAGATAAAGAAGGGCATGAACTTTTCATATGTCATATGCCTACTTTTTTTGAAACATTTTCGATTGTTTTGGTAGATGAAAACGAAATTGTTACAGTGGATGTTCTTTTTAGAAGGGTAGAATCAAAAGAAAGTGTCGAACAAGTAAGCGTAACTGTTGAGTTCTATGGCAACAAACTCAAAGGAGTGAGTTATAGTGATCCCGCGACTGTGAAAAGATATGCTAGACGCACTCAATTAGGTGAAATTTTTAAATTAGATCATGTTACTTTGAAATCTGATGGTGTTTTTCGTAGTAGTCCGAGGGGTTGGTTTACTTTTGGGCATGCTTCATTTGCTTTGCTTTTCTTCTTTGAACATATTTGGCATGGTGCTAGAACCCTGTTCAGAGATGTTTTTGTTGGTATTGATTTAGATTTGGATGCTCAAGTGGAATTTGGCATAGGGTACTAGAGAAATCTTGATTTAAATCGCTGCCTTTTCTTTGACTCTTGTTCTTTCTTGATCTGAAGGATTATCCCAAATAAGCAAAACGGGTATGGAAGCTATAATTGTAAACCATGATCTAATTTATGGAAGTAGTGGTTTATACATTCCTCTTATTGTCGACTTTAGGTATAATTTTTTTCGCTATCTTTTTTCGAGAACCACCTAAAGTTCCAACTAAAAAAATGAAATAATTTTTCATTATTTCAATTGAAGTAATTAGCCTCCTAATATTGGGAAGTTGATTACTTCAACTAGTCTCCCTGTTCCTTGAATGGATCTCTTAGCTATTGAGAGGGTTGCCCAAAGGCAGTATATAGGGCATACCCAATAAAACTTACAAGTAATCCAGATATAGAGATGGCGACTAGGGTTGCTATTTCCATTATTATATAATTTCAAGACCACAATGGATTTATGCTAAGATCGTTTATTTACAACGGAATGGTATACAAAGTCAACAGATCTTAATGAATACAAAATAAGATTTATGGCTACATAAATTGTTGAGGGTAGTTCTAGATCTAGGCCAAGATGAACTGTTGCAGGGGATTTATTGAAACCATTGAATTCAAAGTATGGGACAGTAGCTCCTGGATGGGGAACGACTCCTTTGATGGTTGTAATGGCTCTATTTGCGATATTTCTATCTATTATTTTGGAGATTTATAATTCTTCTGTTTTACTGGATGGAATATCAATGAATTAGACTCAGAAGAACCACGAAGTCCTAGCCTTTTCAATACAAAAAGTGAAGCGAAGCATTTAGGTCTCGGATTTTTAGCCTATTCTGTTTTGGTAGTTCGATCATGAAATTTCTTTTTGTATTGTATTTTTGGAATATGAGTGTGTGACTTGTTATAATTGATCCTATTGATACTACAAAGAATGGGTATGTCATCTCGATAAAGATGGCTTTACCTCGTCGGATATTCATTCTAGTATCTGGAGCACGGAGTTTATGAAATAGATTACGAAGTATTCGAACTATAATTCATAATTAATATTCAAACCTTGTAGCCGGACTCTTTTCCAAATAAAAGTTATATATTAGAAATAGAAATTGAAAGATTTTTCGTCTTTCAAACTCTTATTTATGCTTATTTTGATCAAAGGACAAACGCTTCTTTGTATTTTATTTTTGTAGTCATTATATCTATTTTATTCATTGAATAAGTGATGATCCTAGTGTTCTTACTCAGGGAATCTTTGGACTTTGGAGGTTTTATTGAATCATCATGGTTCTAGTATGAATATGAGGTTTCAATTGATTCGTATGGTCTTAACAAGAGAATTCCTATCAATAATAAAGAAAACAAGAATAAAATAAAGCCATAGTACATACAAATACCAAATAAAAAAAAAAAGAAATAGGTAATATAGAAGATTCAAAAGGCCTATAACGATCAACGCAAGATAAAGACGAATAAGCCGCTTGATTTTTTAGCATTTAACCATAAAAAAGAGCTTTCAGATTTTTATTCTTTTGTATCTTCAGATAATATTGAATGAGAGAATTAAGAAGTTTCAAACTTTCTATTACATATCCATTTCAAGCAGTATTTGGGTGTTTTTATTTAAGCTGTACAAGATGAAATTCTCATATGTGGTTCTTGGAGGGGGAGTCCTTTAGTGTACCTATCTCAATAAAGTTTATGATTGATTTGAAGAACATCTTAAGATTCAGGCGATTGCAGATGATATAACTAATAAATACGTTCCTCCTCATGTCAACATATTTTATTGTCTAGGAGGAATTACACTTACTTGTTTTTTAGCACAAGGAGCTACAGGATTTGCTATGACTTTGTACTATCATCTGATCGTTACTGAGGCTTTTGCTTCTATTCAATACATAATGACTGAAGCTAACTTTGGTTGGTTAATCCGATTAGTTCATTGATGGTTGGCAAGTAGGATGGTCCTAATGATGATCTTGCACTTATTTCGTGTATATCTCACTGGCGGTTTTTAAAAACCTCGCAAATTGACTTAGGTTACTAGTGTGGTTCTGGCTGTATTGATCGCATCTTTTGGTGTAACAGGTTATTCCTTGCCTTGGGATCAAATTGGTTATTGGGCAACCAAAATTGTAACAGATGTACCAGAAGCTATTCCTATAATAGGCTCGCCTTTGGTAGAGTTATTACATGGAAGTGCTATTGTGGGATAATCCACTTTGACCCATTTTTATAGTTTACACACTTTTGTATTACCTCTTCTTACTGCCGTATTTATGTTAATGCATTTCCTAAAGCTAAAGGGTTATAAAATCACTCCTAGAAGATTTTTTTCCTGGAAGATAAAAGACCTGCTCAGAATAAGTTCGGACCATGCTCTCCTCCTTAGAAACCTACCTATCCTCTTGAAACTACCCATCTTGGTTTGAACACTTTTTGGCCTTTCATCATTCATTTTTTTTTTGGAATACAGTGCCTAAGGAATTGTCCATAACTGTTAGTCCCACGAGATCGTGATCTAATTCTTTCGTATAGCTCAGAAAGCAAAGATGTGATTTCAATCGTAAATAAGTTGAAGGGAGTCCACAAAACTGGTGAATCCACTGGGGAAAGGTTCGTGAGGCTGAAATGGGCCCATGATAGCTAAGATAAAATTGGAAATCCCCCTTATCTCATACTACTCTTTCGATACATAATCTAATATTTTGAAAAAAAAATTCATATCAAGTTTGAATTGCCATGCTATTATTACTTATTAATTCATATTTCATATGGCGAAGGGTGCACGTCCGAGGCTGAGGGTCTCGTATTTTTAGTTGGGGGAGAAAAACGTATTGAATATCCCATAGCTCAAGCAGTTCACTCGTATCCAACAGGGTATCAATGCTCAAGGCAGATGGAGGAGTTGAATGGAGACATTGATAAGCAGCCGCCTAACCAGTTCCAATCCTTTAGCCCTCGATTTTTCAAAAATTCCATTTCGATCCAAACCCGACAGCCTGCATCTCCATTTATATACGATATTTTTTCGCCCTTTTTTTTTGACAAACTGAGGACCAATCTCGATGAAAAAGAAGCCGGTTGCGATCAGAGCCTTACCCGGATCAAGCTCATCCATCTTTGAAATTCTTTTTTTTTTCTTGATTTTCATTTTCATTTGACCTACTAGTGGTCTCTCTTTTTCCTTTAGCCCCAGCTGCTCAAAGGGTGCAATTTTTGTACATGAATTCCTAAGCACAGTAAAATCCTTTTGTCCTTAAATGTAATCCTAAAAGTCTTATAAAGACCATTCACCCCATTATTGATTATTTTTTCTTTCTTAGCTTAACCAGTTCTCAAGCCTTACCCCCTGGAAATGCAGACGGGGAATCATACGTGGTTGAGCTAGACCGAACATGGCTTTTTTCGGCTGTTGAGGATCGCTTTGTGCCTGACTTCATTCATTACCTTTTAGCGTGAATGGATACAGAAAGGCCATCAAAGAGATCGGTACAAAATAAGGATAGCTAAGGAATCACGCACTCAAAGGAAGATGTCACCGAAGAGTTTCCAACATTCATTCTCGAGCGGAGCTGCCAGCTAGATCGACCATGAGAGGCTAGAGGGATGGGCTTATTCAACTAATCAGAGATCCTTGGCCCTACCTAAGACAGAGATGTCCTTGAAATAGGGGATTGGTTGATCGAAAAGCTCAGACAGGAGTAGGCATTCTATAAAAATCTTTCTAATCCGCTAACTGGTGGTCCTCTCAAATCCTATTTTTTCATCGACAGGTAGGGTGAATTCTAAGGTTCCTTATTTTGGTTATAAAGTGAAAGAAGAAAAAGAATGAGCACAGCCCCACCAGCAGCTTACGTTTTCGTTACGACGATATATGATAGGAATGGAGAAAAACTCGTGATTAGTGTGGTGGGGAAGATCTGTTTATGATATAGTTCAAGAAAAAGTTGTCTCATTTCCTTACTTCTTCCTTATTTCTAATTCAAAAACTTCAAGGCTGGTTTTGAACATCGTGTAACATCTAACCGTCATCAGTTGCAAAAATTGAGATTACGGATTCTCGCGTTATTTTCGAGACTATCCAATTTATGCAGAAATCCATTTGTGGTGGAACAAACTAAATAAGTTATATATATATTATTTGCTTTAATACAAGAGATCGACCTCGAAGCAAGGTATGGTGGGTGCCAACAACTTTCACTTGTTAGGAGTAAGGGTTGAAAAGAGCTTTTTGTATAGGTTATGTTTGTTGGGCTTTGATGCTTACCTTATTATTATAAAAAGGGAAGGTTTGATAAAGGAGCTTTTAAGCCCTTTTGTTGGATTGTTGGTCCGCAGCCCCGTCTTATAGAATGAATAAGAAGAGGCCTATCGATCTTTATCCAAGAAACTAATTGGTGATAGGATAGGTTTCACTTTGAGTCCAAATTAGGGATGAAGTGGTTTTCTTGCGTGATGAAGCCCTTTAAACTATACTTACACTGCAGCAACCATTAATAGCAAACCCAACCTAGTGGATTGATTGGGATACCATGAGGACCTCTTTAGCTTAAAAAAGCTAAAGTGCATTTCAAAGAAAGTCCCTGCACACCAAAAACAATGATGGATGGTACCAGGTTTCGTTACACTTTTCCAAATCTAGGCATATCCGGTAGGATTGGGAAGATCCACTTAAAGGAACAAAGTGGGAACGATGTACTAGGCTTGCCAATCCTCTTCTACACTCGAGCCCACCGTCTCCCTTTTGGAAAGAAAGCTCCATTTTGAACCTCTTCCTCAAGGAGTGAGGCGAGCAACTAGAGAAAATATCACTGCAGAACTAAATGGAGGGGGAAAGCAAGATGAGGAGTATACCAAAGTAGTGCTTAGGAGCTGCTCCGTTGGTAGTGTTTCGATCCGAGAAGATTAGTCTCACTCTACAGGTTTGGTTACTTATCCCTTTTTTCATTAAGATGGGGTTGATGTTCAGTGACTGACCTTTCTCTTGCTGTTCTCAAGTGCCTGCAGCTTGATTTCTTTGTTCCACATAGGCTAGCCCTCCTTGTTTGCGTGCCTTTATTAAGTATTGGGCTAAGGGTAGACCCTTCCTTCTATCTAGGTATCTCGGTCTCCTAGTCTTGTCCCTTATTAGTGCAATAAATAGAAGTGAGTTTGCTTACCTCTTCTAGTTGCAAGCGCTCTTTGTCAACAACCTCTTTAGTAATGGAATCGATTTCTATAAAAAAAAAAAAAAGGAATATAATAGACATCCTTGTATATGTATATGTTTATCATCTTCTAATTTTTTTTATATCATCTACTCTTTCTAAAAAAAATTGAGACAAAAAGATCATGGGTCTTTGTCTTTCATTTACGGCTGAGAAAACATCTTAAATGGCACTTTCTTCGCTTGGAGAAAGATAACTAGAAGCTATTCTATTAGAAGGGGTGAAAGACAATGCTGAATTGATAAAAGGATTGCCAGCCTCTTTTAGAGTCCTTTGTACTCTCTTCAACTAAAGCCCTTAGCTAAGACTATTAATGGGTGAGTGGTCGATAGTTCCACTCGGTGATTGGATGATCCAGACAACTTGGTGCTGCCCTATTACGTAAAGGCGATCCCATATTCTTAACATAACATGACAAAAACGACCTAATAAAAAAGAATCTAATATAAAAGAATAATAAAAGAGAGAGTTAATGGGAAGAAAACCATATCACTGTTGACCCATGGGCTAATTCTTTCAAAAGAAAGACCAAGGGAGTGCAATGAAAGGGCAACTGCTACAACTGAAGGTGACGACTAGCTATCTTGGATAGGATAGAGAGGCTTGATCGGTAACCACAAATTGAAAGGCTCACTAGTTGAGTACTAGAAGGGGTTAGCAATTCTGTCTATCTAATATATCCATAGCTACTGCTGCTTTTGATGTGACGGATTTTGATGTGGATTTGGATGTTCGCATGGCTTCGAATGATCATCTGGAGAGTCAGGCATTACCTTAGCAGCCTTATTTAAACTATGTGATAGTTGACATAATAGCTTTTCTTTTCTCTTGCCTACAAAGTGTTTGGAGGTATATCATATATAAATAAGATCATGGTTTTAGGAGTGATCTTTTCTTTTTAAAAAACTCGAAATATCATAAGAGAACATAAAGTTTTTTCTTGTTGTTATATAATTTCATGTATATGAATACGAATCCATCTTATTTTTTCTCTGCAACCAATCTTCTCATTTACGATCAACATCTTCTTGAGCGAATTTTTTTCTATGAAGAAAAAGAACAACTTACAAAAACACATCTTATAAAAACCTTTATTAATGGTTTTCAGGACATCTTATGCTTGTTCAAGGATCCTTTCATGCATTATGTTAGATATCAAAGAAAATCCATTTTAGCTTCAAAAGATACACCTCTTTTGATGAATAAATGGAAATATTACTTTGTCAATTTATAGCAATGTCATTTTTACATGTGGTCTTAATCATGAAGGTTCTGTATAAACCAATTATTCAAAGATTATCTAGACTTTTTAGGCTATTTTCAGGTTTGTGATTTAATCCGTTAGTGGTACGGAGCCAAATGCTAGAAAACTCATTTATAATAGATAATGCTATAAAAAAGTTCGAGACAAAAATTCCAATTATTCCTATGATTAGATCATTGGCGAAAGTGAGATTTTGTAATACATTAGGGCATCCCATTAGTAAGCCAACTTAGGCCAATTCATCAGATTCTGATATTATCGACCATGCGTATATGCAAAAATCTTTCTCATTATCACAGCGGATCCTCCAAAAAAAAAAAAGAATTTGTATCGAATAAAATATATACTTCGACTTTCTTATGTTAAAACTTTGGCTTGTAAACACAAAAGCACTGTACGCGCTTTTTTGAAAAGGTTAGGTTTGGAATTTTTGGAAGAATTCTTTACGGAGGAAGAACAAGTTCTTTCTTTTATCTTTCCAAGAGCTTATTCTACTTCACGAAAGTTATATAGAGGGCATATTTGGTATTTAAATATTATTTGTGTCAATGATTTGGTCAATCATGAATGATTTAGTTGTGGTACCATGTAGTGTAAACGAAAATTTTTCATAAATGATGAAGAGATAACAAAAAAATGCATTCATTTCTATTACTATTATTAAATGTTCATATAGTAAGAATAAGAAAAAAATAATAAGGTTGATTAACTGAGTATTCAATTCGAATTCTGTTTAGGGAAGAAACTGAGTTTTCTATGTATACATAGAGAAAGTTGTGTGCAATGAAAAATGCAAGCACAACTTAGGGAGGGATTTTGTTACCTTTACCTATACCTATTTTGTTTCATTTTAACAAATAAATCATTTACTCCATCCAACTAGTTCTGGGTTTGAATCCCGGGCAACCTATTACATTATTATTATTTTATCGAAATGATATTCATATATAAAATGTATGGATATAAATCTACATTCCACTTTTGTTTTGTAACTCACTTCATTCATTCAAAAAAAAAAAAAAAATTCTGATGAATCTAGATAGACAAGATCATAGATATATATTTGACATTGGTTGACATGGGTATATAAGTCATGTTATACTGTTGAATAACAAGCTCTTATATTTTTATTTCTAGAGAATTTGTGTGCTTAGAAGTCCCTGATGATTAAATAAACCAAGAGTTTTGCCATGACTACAATTTTAGAGAGACGCGAAAGCGAAAGCTTGTGGGGTCGGTTCTGTAACTGGATAACCAGCACTAAAAACCATCTTTACATTAAATGGTTTAGTGTTTTGATGATCCCTACCTTATTGACTGCAACTTCAGTATTTATTATCGCATTCATTACAACTCCTCTTGTAGATATTAATGGTATTCGTGAACTTATTTTTGGATCTCTACTTTATGGAAACAATATTATTTTCGATGCCATTATTCCTACTTCTACAGCTATAGGTTTGCACTTTTACCCGATCTGGGAAGCCGCATCCATTGATGAATGGTTATATAACGACGGTCCTTATGAACTAATTGTTCTACACTTCTTACTTAGTGTAGCTTATTACGTGGGTCATGAGTGGGAACTTAGTTTCCGTCTGGGTATGCGTCCTTGATTGCTGTTGCATATTCAACTCCTATTACAGCTGTTATCGCTGTTTTCTTGATCTATCCAATTGGTCAAGGAAGTTTTTCTGATGGTATACCTCTAGGAATCTCCAGTACTTTCAACTTTATGATTATATTCCAGGCTGAGCACAACATTCTTATGCACCCATTTCACATGTTAGGCACAGCTGGTGTATTCGGCGGCTCCTATTCAGTGCTATGCATGGTTCCTTGGTAATTTCTAGTTTGATCAGGGAAACCACAGAAAATGAATCTGCTAATGAAGGTTGCAAATTCGATCAAGAGGAAGAAACTTATAATATCGTAGCTGCTCATGGTTATTTTGGCCGATTGATCTTCTAATATGCTAGTTTTAACAACTCTCATTCTTTACATTTCTTCTTAGCAGCTTGCCCTGTAGTAGGTATCTGGTTCACTGCTTTAGGTATTAGCACTATGGCTTTCAACCTAAATGGTTTCAATTTCAATTAATCTATAGTTAATAGTCAAGGTTGTGTAATTTAATACTTAGGCTGATATTATTAACCGTGCTAACCTTGGTATGAAAGTTATGCATGAAAGTAATGCTCATAACTTCCCTCTAGACCTTGCTGCTATTGAAGCTCCATCTACAAATGCATAAGACTTTGGTTTGGTCTTAGTATAGACCCATTTTTGAAAATAAAGGAGTAATAATCAACTTTTTCTTTTATCAAGAAGGTTGGTATTACTCCTTTATTTAGTTATTTACTAGTTTTTTTTTATATAATATAAAGTTTTTCTAACTTCAACATTAAATAAGAAAAAATAAAATAAGAAAAAAATTTATGAGTTTCTTTTTAGTATTATACTTTCGTTATCTACTATTTTTTTTAGAAAAAGTTTTTACTAATCTTTTGTGAAGTTATTATATAACATACATTAAAAAAAAGTTGAAATTGTCTGCCAGTTCTTGTATAAAAACTGCAGTTTTTTTCATTTTTTATTTTTCATTTCATTTATTTTGTAAAGTAACTTTCTAAATTTAAAAAAAGTAGTGGTAAAGTAGTAGGGGCGGATGTAGCCAAGTGGATCAAGGTAGTGGATTATGAATCCGCCTTGCACGGGTTTAATTCCTGTTGTTTGCCCATAATAACTATTAACTAATTATAATTACTAATATTTAACTAATTATAATAACTAATATTTTTGCTTTTGTATTAAGCTTATCAATTTTTCTTAATAAATGATTTGCTACAAAAAGATTTTTTCTTTCTAGTGAACTTGTCACAGTTAATTAACTCTTTTTTTTAAGACGAAGAAAAAAATCCTATTTTCTCTCCTATTTACTATGGAGACGAAGAATCAAATTATCACTATATTTATTCCTTTTTTACTTCTTCTTCCAAGTGCAGGATAACCACAAGGGGTTGCGGGTTTTTTTCTACCAATTGGAGCCCTCCCTTCACCACCTCCTTGGGGATGGTCTACAGGGTTCATAACTACTCCTCTTACTACAGGATACCTAGCCAATATTTAGATTCGGCTTAACCCAAACTTCTCTGGTTCACCTCAACATTCCCCACTTGTCTAACTGTTGCTAAAGCAGTTTTTGGATATCAAACGGACCTCTCCAGAAGGTAATTTTAATGTGGTCAATTTTCCCTCTTTTGCAAATCAGTTTTGCTACAACACCCGCTGCTCTAGCTAATTGTCCACCCTTTCCAAGTGTAATTTCTATATTACATATAGCCGTGCCTAAGGGCATATTTGTTGAAGTGGATTCTTCTTTTTGATCAATTAAAACCCCTTCCCAAACTGTACAAGCTTCTTCCAAAGCATACGACTTTCTGGATGTAGATGATGATATCTATACAAATGGATCTTATATATATCGTACAATGAAGTACCACACGAATGGATATATAGGAATCCAAATCTGTCGAATAACTCATGTTATGATCTTTTACATCCTAGGTCTTCCCGTTCCGTTATCTGGCTTATGTTCTTCATGTAGCATTCAGACCAATGACTCTATGAAATTACGGCGATACTTCCACATATTATGGGTAACACAGGAGACATCTTTATTTTTTCCTCAGGGAATCTTTAAAATTACCACTGCTTAACTTTCAATTCACCTCTGATCATCAAATGAAATGTGAATAACCAATCCTCCTCTCTTTGAAACAAGGGGCGCTTCTGGTTCTGTCAATGCTTGAAACAATTTTTCCTTCTCCATATTACTATATATCTAGAGTCAATAATTTTATATGAGAAACTACTGAACTCAATCACTTGCTGCTATTACTCTTCAGTTTTCTGTTGAAGTTCATCCCGTAGAGGTACTCAAATTGGATCAGTGATTAATTTCTACATTTCATCGTAAACCTAACTGGTTACTTCCAATTACGTAAATCAATAGTTCAAACTGCACTCAGAGGTAGGGCATTTCCCATTTTTATAGGAACTTCTGTGCTAGAAACAATGGGATCTCCAATTATAGCCCCTCTGGGATGTAAAATATATCTCTTCTCACCATCCCTATAGTGTATGAGACAAATGTATGCATTTCTATTAGGGTTGTATTCTATAGTTACGATTCTACCATATGTCTTTTTCATTTTGTTGAAAATTGATTTTACGGTATAGACGCTTATGACCTCCCCCTCTATGCCTTGTGGTAATGATTCCTCTGGCATTACGACCTTTAGCACAACGATGCTGTCCATAGATCAAACTATTTTATGGATTGGATTTCACTTGACTATCTATGGCTCTATTGCGTGTGCTTGGGGTAAAAGTTTTGTATAAATGTATCACCATGCTATTAAGTATTTTGATTTCAATTCTTTTCTTTCTACGAGGTGGAATAAAATATCCTAGTTGAAGCGTAATGATCATACATCTGTAATGCATTGTATGTCCCATAATAGGTCCCATTCTTCTACCCTTTCTGGAAAGTTAATGACTATTCATAGCTATTACCTTGACGCCAAAGAAGAGTTCAACCCCAATGCTTTATTTCTGTCCTAGTTGATCCTGATTCGATATTAGAAGTATATTGATTTTTCCCCAATAACCAAATACTTTTATCTGTAAATACTGCATATTTGATTCCATCCATAAATTTGTTTTCTTCCCTATGAGTTCTAGTCTTAATAAGAATGCTAGTTCTTACTATTCATATGTTATGATATGAATATACCATACCAATTCGTTATGCATAGATGATGAGATTCCATTGATACAGAGCCAATTACAATAGACTTATTAAAAGGTCCCATTGGCATGCATCTAGTACGAATTGAACCTATGAATTTGCCAATTATGAGTTGGGCACTTTAACCATTTAGCCATGGATGCTTAGCAGGGATCCTCAAACATGATGAATAACCAAATTCCAATTAAAATGAAATCTTTAGGATAAATCAATGCAATTTAGGAGGAATCAATGAAAGGACATCAATTCAAATCCTGGATTTTTGAATTTAGAGAAATATTGAGAGAGGTCAAGAATTCTCACTATTTTTTAGATTCATGGACCTAATTCAATTCAGTGGGATCTTTCATTCACATTTTTTTTCCACTTAGAACATTTTATAAAACTCTTGGACCCTCGAATTTGGAGTATCCTTCTTTCACGTAATTCACAGGGTTCAACAAGCAATCGATATTTCACGATCAAAGGTGTAGTGTTATTTGTAGTAGCGGTCCTTATATATCGTATTAATAATCAAAATATGGTCGAAAGAACAAATCTCTATTTGACAGGGCTTTTTCTTATACCTATGAATTCCATTGGACCCAGAAATGATACATAAGAAGAATCTTTTGGGTCTTCCAATATCAATAGTTGATTATTTCGCTCCTGTATCGTCCAAAAGGAAAAATGATCTTTGAGAGCTATTTCTGGATCCGAAAGAGAGTACTTGGTTTCTTCCAATAACTAAAAAGTGTATCATGCCTAAATCTAACTAGAGTTCACGTTGGTGGAGGAACTGGATCGAAAAAAAGAAGGATTATATTTGTTAGATATCTAATAAAACTGTCGCTGGAATTGATATCTCATTCAAAGAGAAAGATATCAAATATTTGGAGTTTCTTTTTGTATACTATATGGATGATCCGATCCGCAAAGGCCATGATTGGGCATTGTTTGATTGTCTTTCTCTGAGTAAGAGGCGAAACATAATCAACTTGAATTCGAGACAGCTATTCGAAATCTTAGTGAAAGACGAGATTTGTTATCTTATGTTTGCTTTTCGTGAAAAAATACCAATTGAAGTGGAGGGTTTCTTCAAACAACAAGGAGTTGGGTCAACTATTCAATCAAGTGATATTGAGCATGTTTCCCATCTCTTCTCGAGAAACAAGTGGGCTATTTCTTTGCAAAATTGTGCTCAATTTTATATGTGGCAATTTCGCCAAGATCTCTTCATTATTTGGGGGAAGAATCCGCACGAATCGTATTTTTTGATGAATATATCGAGAGAGAATTGCATTTGGTTAGACAATGTATGGTTGGTAAACAAGGATCGATTTTTTAGCAAGGTATGAAATGTATCGTCAAATATTCAATATGATTCCACAAGATCTAGTTTCGTTTAAGTAACGGATTCTAGCCAATTGAAAGGATCTTCTGATCAATTTAGAGATCATTTCGATTCCATTAGTAATGAGGATTTCGAATATCACACATTGATCAATCAAAGAGAGATTGAACAACTATAAGAAAGATCGATTCTTTGGGATCCTTCTTCTCTTTAAACGGAATGAACAGAGATAAAATCAGATCAATTCCCTAAATGCCTTTCTAGATATTCCTCAATGCCTCGGCCATTCATGGAACGTGAGAAGCAAATGAATAATCATCTGTTTTCAGAAGAAATCGAAGAATTTCTTAGGAATCCTACAAGACTCATTCATTCTTTTTTCTTTGATAGATGGTCAGAACTTCATCTGGCTTCAAATCCTACTAAGAGGTCCACTAGGGATCAGAAATTGTTGAAGAAAGAACAAGATGTTTCTTTCGTCCCTTCCAGGCAATTGAAAAGTAAAGAAATAGTTAATATATTCAAGATAATTATATATTTACAAAACACTGTCTCAATTCATCCATCCTATTTCATCAGATCTGGGATATGATATGGTTCCGAAGGATGAACTGAATATGGACAGTTCCAATAAGATCTCATTCTTGAACAAAAATCCATTTTTTGATTTATTTCATCTATTCCATCACCAGAACAGGGGGAATACACGTTACACCACGATTTTGAATCAGAAGAGAGGTTTCAAGAAATGACAAATCTATCCATTCTATCAATAACCGAGCCAGATCTGGTGTATCATAAGGGATTTACCTTTTCTATTGATTCCTACAATTGGATCAAAAACAATTCTTGAATGAGATATTCAACTCTAGGGATGAATTGAAAAAGAAATCTTTATTGGTTATACCTCCTATTTTTTATAAAGAAAATGAATCTTTTTATCCAAGGATTAGAAAAAAATTGGGTCTGAATCCCCTGCGAAAATGATTTGTAAGATCCAAAACCAAAAATAGTGGTATTTACTAGCAACAACATAATGGAGGCAGTCAATCAATATAGATTGATCCAAAATCTGATTCACATCCAATATAGCACCTATGGAAGAAATGTATTGAATCGATTCTTTTTAATGAATAAATCTAATTGCAACTTCGAATATGAAATTCAAAGGGATCAAGTAGGAAATGATACTCTGAATCATAGAACTATAATGAAATATGCAATCAACCAACATTTATTGAATTTGAAAAAGAGTCAGAAGAAATGGTTCAATCCTCTTGTTTTTCTTTCTCGAACTGAGAGATCCATGAATCGGGATCCTAATGCATATAGATACAAATGGTCCAATGAGAGCAAGAATTTCCAAGAGCATTTGGAACATTTTGTTTTTAAGCAGAAGAGCCGTTTTCAAGTAGTGTTCGATCGATTACGTATTAATCGTTATTTGATTGATTGGTCTGAGGTTATTGACCAAAAAGATTTGTCTAAGTCACTTCGTTTCTTTTTGTCCAAGTTACTTCTCTTTTTTCTAACTCACTTCCTTTTTTCTTTGTGAGTTTTGAGAATATCCCCATTCATAGGTCTGAGATCCACATCTATGAATTGAAAGGTCCGAACTATCAACTCTGCAATCAGTTGTTAGAATCAATAGGTCTTCAAATCGTTCATTTGAAAGAATTGAAACCTTTCTTATTGGATGATCATAATACTTCTTAAAAATCGAAATTCTTGATCAACAAAAGAATAATATCACCATTTTTGTTCAATAAGATACCAAAGTGGTTGATTGACTCATTCCATACTAGAAAGAATTGCAGGAAATCTTTTGATAACATGGATTCCTATTTCTCAATGATATCCCACGATCAAGACAATTGGTTGAATCCCATGAAAAACTATTTCATAGAAGTTCATTGATATCTTCTTTTTAAAAAGCAAATCAACTTCGATTCTTGAATAATCCACATCACTTCTGCTTCTATTGTAATAAAAGATTTCCTTTTTATATGGAAAAGGCCTATATCAATAATTATGATTTTACGTATGGTCAATTCCTCAACATTTTGTTCATTCGCAACAAAATATTTTCTTTGTGCGGTGGTAGAAAAGCATGCTTTTCTGGAGAGAGATACTATTTCACCTTCACCAATCGAGTCACAGGTATCTAACATATTCATATCTAAGGATTTTCAACAAAGTGGTGATGAAAGATATAACTTGCACAAATCTTTCCATTTTGCAATTCGATTTGATCCATTAGTTCATAGAACTATTTACTCTATTACAGATATTTTCGAAAAACTTCTAACAGAAGGATAAATAGTCAATTTTAAAAGAACTTATTGTCAATCTCTTTCAGATATGAATCTATCTAATTCAAAAGAGAAAAACTTGCATCAGTATCTCAATTTCAATTCAAACATGGGTTTGATTCACATTCCATGTTTTGAGAAATATTTACCATCCGAAAAGAGAAAAAAATAGTCTTTGTCTAAAGAAATGCATTGAGAAAGGGCAAATGAATAGAACCTTTTAACGAGATAGTGCTTTTTCAACTCTCTCAAAATGGAATCTATGCCAAACATATATGCCATGGTTCCTTACTTTGGCAGGGTACAAATATCTAGATTTGATATTTTTAGATACTTTTTTAGATCTATTGCCGATACTAAGTAGTAGTCAAAAATTTGTATCCATTTTTCATTATACTATGCATGGATCAGATATATCATGGCGAATTCTTTAAAAAAAATTGTGTCTTCCATAATGAAATCTGACAAGTGAGATTTTGAGTAAGAGTTTACATAATCTTCTTCTATCCAAAGAAACCATTCATCGAAATAATGAGTCACCATTGATATCGACACATCTAAGAACGCCAAAAATATTCGGGAGTTCCTCTATTTAATCCTTTTCCTTCTTCTTATTGCTGGATATCTCGTTCGTACACATTTTTTCTTTGATGATTCCATCATGCATGATTAAGTTGCGAAAATTCTGGATAGGTACCCTACATTTGAACTGAATTCTTTCTGGTTAAAGAATCTCTTTCTAGTTGCTCTAGAATAATTAGTAGATTCTCTAGAAAAAATACGGGGTTCTGGCAGCAACATGCTATGGAGATTCACTAGAAGAATATATTGGGTTTTGGCAGCAACATGCTATGGGGTGGTGATCCCGCTTATAGGGTCAAATCAATACGTTCTAAGAAGAAATATTTGAATATCAATGTCATTGATATCATCCATCTCATAAATATAATACCAAATCCCATCAATTGAATTAACTTTTTTGAGAAATACGAGACATCCAAGTCATACAAGTAAAGAGATCTATTCATTGATAAGAAAATGAAAAAACATGAGCGATGATTGGATTGATTATAAAATAGAATCTTGGGTCACAAACAGTGATTCGATTGATGATAAAGAAAGAGAAATCTTGGTTTAGTTCTCCACCTTTACGGCAGAAAAAAGGATTGATCAAATTTTATTGAGTCTGACTCATAGTGATCATTTATCAAAGAATGACTCTGGTTATCAAATGATTGAACAAACATAAACAATTTACTTACGATACTCAGTTGACATTCATAAAAAGCATCTAATGAATTATGAGTTCAATACATCCTATTTAGTAGAAATACGAATATTTCTTACTCATTATCAGACAATTACTTATTCACAAACTTTGTGTGGGGCTAATAGTTTTCATTTCCGTCCCATGGAAAACTTTTTTCGCTTCATTTAGCCCTATCCCCCTTTAAGGGTATTTTAGTGATAGGTTCTAGAAGAACCGGACAGTCCTATTTGGTCAAATACCTAGCGACAAACTCCTATGTTCCTTTGATTATAGTATTTCTGAACAAGTTCCTAGATAAAAAGCCTAAAGGTTTTTTTATTGATGATATCGATATTGATGATAGTGACGATGTTGACGCTAGTGACGATATCAATCATGAACTTGATACAGAGCTGGAGCTTCTAACTATGATGAATGCGCTAACTATGAATATGATGTCGGAAATAGACCAATTTTATATCACCCTTCAATTTGAATTAGCAAAAGCAATGTCTCCTTGCAGAATATGGATTTCAAACATTCATGATCTGGATGTGAATGAGTCAAATTACTTATCCCTCGGTTTATTAGTGAACTCTCTCTCTAGGGATTGTGAAAGATGTTCCATTAGAAATATTCTTGTTATTGCTTCGACTCATATTCCCTAAAAAGTGGATCCCACTCCAATAGCCCTGAATAAATTAAATACATGCATTAAGATATGAAGGCTTCTTATTCCACAACAACGAAAGTACTTTTTCACTCTTTCATATAGTAGAGGATTTCACTTAGAAAAGAAAATGTTCCATACTAATGGATTCGAGTCCATAACCATGGGTTCCAATGCATGAGATCTTGTAGCACTTACTAATGAGGCCCTATCGATTAGTATTACCTAGAAGAAATCAATTATAGACACTAATACAATTAGATTTGCTCTTCATAGATAAACTTGGGATTTGTGACCCCAGGTGAGATTGGTTTAGGATCATGGGATCGTTTTCTATCAAATAGGAAGGGCTGTTGCACAAAGTGTACTTCTAAGTAATTGCCCTATTGATCCTATATCTATTTATACGCAGAAGAAATCATGTAACGAAAGGGATTCTTATTTGTACAAATGGTACTTCAAACTTGGAACGAGCATGAAGAAATTAACGATACTTCTTTATCTTTTAAGTTGTTCTGTCGGATCGATTGCTCAAGACCTTTGGTCTCTACCCAGACTAGATGAAAAAAATGGGATCACTTCTTCTGGATTCGTTGAGAATGATTCTGATCTAGTTCATGGCCTATTAGAAGTAGAAGGCACTATAATGGGATCCTCACGGACAGAAAAAGATTGCAATCAGTTTAATAATAATCGAGTGATATTGCTTCTTGGGTCCAAACCAAGGAATCCCTTATATATGATGCAAAATGGTCTTGGTTTACCGTTGATCAGAGATTTCTCTATGACAAATATGAATCGAAGTTTGAAGAAGGGGAAGGAGAAGGAGTCCTCGACCTGTAACAGATAGAGGAGGATTTACTCAATCACATAGTTTAGGCTCCTAGAATATGGCGCCCTTGGGGTTTTCTATTTGATTGTATTAGAAGGCCTAATGAATTGGGATTTCCTTATTGGGCCAAGTCATTTCAGGGCAAGCAGATCATTTATGATGAAAAGGATGAGCTTCAAGCGAATCATTTCGAGTTCTTGCAGAGTGGAACCATGCAGTACCTGACACGAGATAGATGTTCCAAAGAACAAGGCCTTTTTCTAATAAGCTCATTCATTTGGGACCCTGCGGATCCACTCTTTTTCCTATATTCAAAGATCAACCCTTTGTCCATGTGTTTTTACATCGAGAATTCTTTGCAGATGAAGAGATGTCAAAAGGGCTTCTTACTTCCAAATAGATCCTCCTACATCTATAT
>JAJFZO010000609.1:2240000-2282500 GCA_021397835.1 Moringa oleifera | reverse complement strand
CACTTTAAATTGAGTATCTGTTTCCCTCCTTTTCCTGCTAGGATTAGAAATCTTGTATTTTACATATCTATACGATTGAGTCCTTGGGTTTTCAAAATAGTGTAAAAAAAAAGTGTTTCGAATCATTGCTATTTAACTCGGACCTATTCTAAAAAAGTCGAGGCATTTCGAATTGTTTGTTGACACGGACAAAGTCAGGGAAAACCTCTGAAATTATTTCAATATTGGACCTTGGACACATAATAGTTTCGAATCGAATCTCTTTAGAAAGAAGATCTTGTGTCTCATGGTAGCCTGCTCCAATCCCCTTATGAAACTTTCGTTATTAGGTTAGCTCTACGCTTCACATGTTTCTAGCGATTCACATGGCATCATCAAATGATACAAGTCTTGGATAAGAATCTACAACGCACTAGAACGCCCTTGTTGACGGTCCTTTACTCTGACAGCATCTAGGGTTCCTCGAATAATGTGATATCTCGCATCGAGTAAATCCTTAACCCTTCCCCCTCTTACTAAGACTACAAAATGTTCTTATAAATTATGGCCAATACTAGATATATAAGCAGTGATTTCAAATCCAAAGGTTAATCATACTCTGGAAACTTTACGTAAGGTAGAGTTTGGTTTTTTTGAAGGTGATAGTGGAAAAGTTGACAAATAAGTCACCCTTACTGCCACTCTACAGAACCATACATGAGATTTTCACCTCATACGGCTCCTCGTTCAATTCTTTCGAAGTCATTGGGTCTTTTTCCTCGTTCGAGAATCTCCTCCCTTCTTCCAATTGTCCCGAAGAGTAACTAGGACAAACTCAGTCACGTTTTCATGTTCAAATTGAACACTTTTCATTTTTGATTATTCTAAAAGGAGAAGATTCTTCTTTTTACCAAACATCTGTTGATCCAATCACATGATCTTATAATAAGAACAAGAGATCTTTCTCAATCAATCCCTTTGCCCCTCATTCTTCGAGGATTAGAAAGATACCTTTTCAAGTTTGAATTTGTTCATTTGGAATCTGGGTTCTTCTACTTCATTTTTATTTACTTATTTATTTATTATTTTTTCTCTTTTTTCTTTTTTATTTCTTTTTTTATTTTATTCCCTTCCATCATTCCTTCTTTAAGTCCCATAGGTTTGATCCTATAAAATTTGACCCATTTTCTCATTGAACGAAGTGTATGAAATAAATTAAATCAAATTGATTTTTCGATCGAAAGCACTATGTGAAATCTTTGGTTTTTTCCTCTTTCTCTATCCCTATCCCATAGGGACAGCACTTGAATCAATAGAGAACCTTTTCTAATGTATCTATATGAATCGATATTATTACATTCCAATTCCTTACCGATACCCCTCTAGGAAAATCCCAAATTAGATTCCAAATTGACAGGTTAGAGTGAGCTTATCCATGTGGTTATGCACTCTTCGAATAGGAATCTGTTTTTTAAAAGATCCTGGCTTTCGTGCTTTCATGGGTCTTTGAGATCCTTTCAATGATCTATGTTGTGTTGAAGGGATATCTATATGATCCGATTGATTGCGTAAAGCCCGCAGTAGCAATGGAACCGGGGAAAGTATACATAAGTATATAGAAAAGATAGTTCTTTTCTATTATATTAGTATTAGATTAGTATTAGTTAGTGATCTCAGCTCAGTGAGTCCTTTCTTCCGTGATTAACTATTGGCACCAGTTCTACATTTTGTCTCTGTGGACCGAGGAGAAAGAAGGAAGAGAATGGTACCATAGAAGCAAGGAGGTCAACCTCTTTCAAATATACAACATGGATTCTAGCAATGCAATGTAATTGGGCTTTCATGTTGATTCGAATGAATCATCTTTTCCACAGAGGTAAATCTTTGCATGCTAGGTAAGAGGATAGCAAGTTACAAATTCCGTTTTGATAGGACATGTATTTCTATTACTATGAAATTCATAAATGAACTTAATGGTAGTTAATCATGGGGTTACCATTATCCATTTTGTAGTGATGAATCTTGTATGTGTTCTTAAGAAAAGGAATTTTTCAATTTTTCGGGGTCTTAAAGGGGCGTAGAAACCATAAGAACTCTTGAATGGAAATGGAAAAGAGATGTAACTCCAATTCCTTTGAAAATGGGAAGATCTTTGGCGCAAGAAGAAGGCATTAATCCGTATCATCTTGACTTGGTTTTGATTTTTCTATTTTTTTTAAAGAAAATAATACCATTTCTCCTACCCATATCGAATAGAACATGTTGAGCCCAATCTTCTTCATGTAAAATTGGCTTGATTTAGATCGGCAGAATCGCACGGTTTTATGTTATGAAACCATGTGGTATGGCTCAAATCCGTAGTTAATCCTATTTTCACTAGGAGCAATTGATAATTGAATCCAACTTTTTCCATTATTTTCATTTCATATCCGTAATAGTGTGAAAGGAAAGCCCAGCTCCAAGTTGTTCAAGAATAGTTGCCTTGAGTTTCTCGACCCTTTGCCTTAGGATTAATCAGTTCTATTTCTTCATGGGGAAAAGGATATAACTCAGCGGTAGAGTGTCACGTTGACGAGGTGGAAGTCATTAGTTCGAGCCCGATTATCCCTAAACCTTTGACTTGCTCCCCTGCCGTGATCAAATAAGAATGGATAAGTGGCTCGTAGGATTGACGTGAACGGGTAAGGATGGTTATATTTTTGGGAGCGAACTCTAAATGAATATGAAGCGCATGGATACAAGTTATGCCTTGGAATGAAAGACAATTCCGAATCAGCTTTGTCTACAAACAAGGAAGCTATAAGTAATGCAACTATGAATCTTATGGACAGTTTAATCTTAGCTTAAGATGAATGCTAGCAGCATGCTTAATGCATGCAAGTCAGACAGGAAGTGGTGTTTCCAATGGCGGATGGGTGAGTAACGCGTAAGAACCTGCCCTTGGGAGGGGAACAACATCTGGAAATGACTGCTAATACCCCGTAAGCTGAGGAGCAAAAGGAAGAATCCATCCATGGAGGGGCTTGTGTCTAGTTAGCTAGTTCGTGAGGTAATAGTTTACCAAGGTGATGATCAGTAGTTGGTCCGAAAGGATGATCAGCCACACTGGGACTGAGACACGGCCCAGACTCTTATGGAAGGCAACAATGGGGAATTTTTCACAATGGGTAAAAGCCTGACGGAGCAATGCCACGTGGAGGTAAAAGGCCCACGTGTCGTGAACTTCTTTTCCTGGAGAAGAAGCAATGACGATATCTGGGGAATAAGCATCGGCTAACTTTGTGCCAGCAGCTGCAGTAATAAAAAGGATGCAAGTGTTATTTGAAATGATTAGGTGTAAAGCGTCTGTAGGTGGCTTTTTAAGTCCACCGTCAAATCCTAGAGCACAACCCTAGACAGGCAGTGGAAATTACCAAGCTGGAGTATGGTAAAGGCAGAGGGAATTTTCGATGGAGCGGTGAAATGCGAAGAGATCAAAAAGAATACCAATGGTGAAAGCACTCTACTGGGCCAACACTGACACTAAGAGATGAAAGCTAGGGGATACTAGGCACTGTGGGCATCGACCCGTGTAGTGCTGTAGCTAACGCGTTAAGTATCCCACTTGAGAAGTATGTTCACAAGAATAAAACTCAAAGGAATTGATAGGGCCCACATAAGCGGTAGAGCATGTGGTTTAATTCGATGCAAAGCAAAGAACCTTACCAGGGCTTGACATGCCGTGAATCCTCTTGAAAGAGAGGGGTGCCTTCGAGAACACAGACAAAAGTGGTGCATGGCTATCATTAGCTCGTTCCATAAGGTGTTGAGTTAAGTCTTGCAACGAGCATGACCTTCATGTTTAGTTGCCACTGTTTAGTTTGGAACCCTGAGCAGACTGCCGGTGATAAGCTGGAGGAAGGTGAGGATGACATTAAGTCATCATACCCCTTATGCCCTGGGTGACACACGTGTTATAATGGCTGGGACAAAAGGTCGCGATCCCGCGAGGGTGAGGTAACTTCAAAAACTCATCCTCAGTTCAGATTATAGGCCGCAACTTGCCTGCATGAAGCCGAAATCACTAGTAATCATCGGTCAGCCATACGGCGGTGAATTCATTCCTGAACCTTATAAATGCCACCCCTCACACTATAGGAGCTGGCCATGCCCTAAGTCGTTACCTTAACCATAAGGAAGGGGATGCCAAAGGCAGGGCTAGTGACTGGAGTGAAGTCGTAACAAGGTAGTTGTACTGGAGGGAAGGTGCAACTGGATTACCTCCTTTTCAAGGAGAGCTAAAGCTTGTTAGGTATTTTGGTTTGACACTGCTTCACACCCAAAAAGAAGCAAGCTAGATCTGAGTTAAAGTTGGAAATGGAAGCCTTTTTCCTTTCTCCACGGTGAAGTAAGACCAAGCCCATGAGCTTATTATCCTAGGTCGAAACAAGTTGATAGGATCCCCTTTTACACCCCTATGTCGCCACATGGGAGGGACATGGGGGTGTAAAAAGAAAAGAGAGGGATAGGGTTTCTCTCGCTTTTGGCTTGGCATAACAAGCCCCTAGCAGAAGGCCCGCATGATTGGCTATTAGCTTAATGGTAGAGCGCACTCCTGATAATTGCGTTGTTATACCTGGGCTGTGAGGGCTCTCAGCCACATGGCTAGTTCAATATGCTCATCAGCGCCTGACCCTGAGATGTTGATCATCCAAGGCACATTAGCATGACGTACTTCTCCTGTTCGAATCAGGGTTTGAAACTAAACTTCTCCTCAAGAGGATAGATTGGGCAATTCAAGGGAGATCTAATGTAGATCCAACTTTCTATTCACTCGTGGGATCCGAGGGGTCCGAAGGGGACCATCACGGCTCCTCTCTTCTTGATAATCCATACATCCCTTATTAGTGTATGGACAGCTATCTCTCGAGCATAGGTTTAGGTTCGGCCTCAATGGGAAAATAAAATAGAGCACCTAACAACGTATCTTCACAAACCAAGAACTACGAGATCACCCCTTTCATTCTAGGGTGATGGAGGGATCGTACAATTTGAACCTTTTTTTCTTTCATGCTTTTCCTGAAGGTCTGGAGAAAGCTGTAATCAATAGGTTGTTACATTTCCTCCTTTCCTGAAAGGAAGAATATGAAATTCTTTTTCCTTTCCGCAAAGACCAAAAGATTGGATCTAGCCGTAAGAAGAATGCTTGGTTGATAAATAACTTACTTCTTGGTCTTCGACCCCCTAAGTCACTACGAATGCTGTAGATCAGTGTAATGAGATGTGTCTATTTATCTATCTTTTGACTCAAAATGGGAGCACGTTTGAAAAAGGAACTTAGAGTGTCTAGGGTTGACCCAGGAGGGTCTCTCAATGCACTCTTTTTTCTTCTCATCAGAGTTATTTCATAAATACTTGCCATGGTAAGGAAAAGAGAGGGAACAAGCACACTTGGAGAGTGCAGTACAACGGAGAGTTGCATGCTGCGTTCGGGAAGGATGATTTACTTCATGGGTATTGATTCTCTCCCAATTGGTTAGACCGTAGGTGCGATGATTTACTTCATGGGCGAGGTCTTTGGTTCAAGTCTAGGATGGCCCAGTTGTGCCAAGGAAAAGAATAGAAGAAACGTTTAACTCCTTTATGCATGCTTCACTTGTTCGGGGGGATATAGCTCAGTTGGCAAAGCTCCGCTCTAGGAATTGGGTCGTTGCGATTATGGGTTGGGTGTCTAATTGTCTAGGCGGTAATGATAGTATCTTGTACCTGAACCGGTGGCTCACTTTTTTTAAGTAATAGGGAAGAGGACCAAAACATGCCACTATAAGACTCTACTGAGACAAAGATGGGCTGTCAAGAACGTAGATGAGGTAGGATGGTCAGTTGGTCAGATCTAGTATGGATTGCACATGGACAGTAGTTGGAGCCGACGGCTCTACAAGGGTTCCCTCATCTAGGATCCCTAGAGAAGAGGATCAAGGTAGCCCTTACGAATAGTTTGATGCACTATCTCCCTTCAACCCTTTAAGTGAATCAGCAAGGACCACTTTGCAAGGCTAAATACTCTTAAGTGACCGATAGCGAAGTACTACCATGAAGGAAGGGTGAAAAGAACCCCTATTGGGGAGTGAAATAGAACATGAAACTGTAAGCTCCCAAGCAGTGGGAGGAGCCCAGGGCTCTGACCGCATGCCTGTTAAAGAATGGGCCAATGACTCATAGGCAGTGGCTTGGTTAAGGGAATCCATTGGAACTGTAGCAAAAGCGAGTCTTCATAGGGTAATTGTCACTGCTTATGGACCCGAACCTTGGTGATCTATCCATGTCCAGGATGAAGCTTAGGTGAAACTAAGCGGAGGTCTGAGCCGACTGATGTTGAAGAATCAGCGGATGAGTTATGGTTAAGGGTGAAATGCCACTCAAACCCATAGTTAGCTAGTTCTTCCTGAAATGCGTTGAGGCACAGCAGTTGACTGAACATCTAAGTGTAAAGCACTGTTTTGGTGCGAGCCGCGAGAGTGGTACCAAATCAAGGCAAACTCTAAATACTAGATATGACCTTAAAATAACAGAGGTCAAGGTTGGCCAGTGAGATGATGGGGGATAAGCTTCATCTTCAAGAGGGAAACAACCCGGATCACCAGCTAAGGCCCTTAAATGATCGCTCAATGATAAAGGAGGTAGGGGTGCAGGGACAGCCAGAGGTTTGCCTAGAAATGGCCACCCTTGAAAAAGTGTGTAATAGCTCACTGATCGAGCACTCTTGCGCTGTAGATGAATGGGGCTAAGCGATCTGCCGAAGCTGTGGGATTAAAAATGCATCAGTAAGGGAGCATTCCACCTCATAGGGAAGCACCTGTGCGAGCAAGGGTGGACGAAGTGGAAGCAAGTACGTCGGCTTGAGTAACACAAACATTGATGAGAATTCAATGCCCCAAAAATCCAAGGGTTCCCCCGCAAGGTTTGTTCGTGAAGGGTGAGTCAGGGCCTAAGATCAAGCCAAAAGGCTAGTTGATGGACAACAAGTGAATATTCTTGTACTATCCCTTGTTGGTCCCGAGGGACGAAGGAGGCTAGGTTAGCTGAAAGATGGTTATCGGTTCAAATACGCAAGGTGCCCCTGCCTTTTCAAGGTAAGAAGGCATAGAGAAAATGCCTCGAGCTAATGTTCGAGTACCAAGCGCTACAATGCTAAAGTAAACCATGCTATACTCCCGAGAAAAGCTCGAATGACCTTTAACAAAAGGGTACCTGTAGCCAAAATCGACATAAGTGGGTAGGTAGAGAATACCTGAGGGCTCAAGATGACTCTCTCTAAGGAACTCGGCAAAATAGCCTCGTAACTTCGGGAAAAAGGGTGCCTCCTTACAAAAAGGGTCGTAGTGACCAAGCCCAAGCGAATGTTTACCAAAAACATAGGTCTCCATAAAGTCATAAGACCATGTATGGGGGCTGACGCCAACCCAGTGCTGGAAGGTGAAGGAAGTTAGTGACCTGATGATAAGGGAGCCGGTGATCGAAGCCTTGGTGAGCGGTGGCCGTAACTATAATGGTCTTAAGGTAGAAAAATTCCTTGTTGGATAAGTTCTAACCCACATGAAAGGCGTAACGATCTAGGCACTGTCACAAAGAGAGGCTCGGTGAAATAAACATGTCTGTGAAGATGCAGACTATTCGCACTTGGACAGAAAGACCCTATGAAGCTTCACTATTCCATGGGATTGGCTTTAGGCTTTTCCTGCGCAGCTTAGGTGGAAGGCGAAGAAGGCCTCCTTCTGAGGGGGCTCGAGGCATCATTGAGGTACCACTTTGGAAGAGCTAGAATTCTAACCTTGTGTCAAGACCTATGGCCCAAAGGACAGTCTCAAGTAAACAGTTTCTATGGGGCATAGGCCTCCCAAAAGGTAATGAAAGTGTGCAAAGGTTTCCTCGGGCTAGACGGAGATTGGCCCTTGAGTGCAAAGGTAGAAGGGAGCTTGACTACAAGACCCACCCATCGAGCAAAGATGAAAGTTGGCCTTAGTGATTCGATAGTGCCGAATGGAAGGGCCGTCGCTCAACGAAAAAAAGCTACTTTAGGGATAACAGGCTAATCTTCCCTAACAGCTCACATCGACGAGAAGGTTTGGCACTTAAGATGTAAGCTCTTCGCCACCTATGGCTATAGCATATTCCAAGGGTTGGGTTGTTCGCCCATTAAAGCAGTACGTGAGTTAGGTTCAGAATGTCGTGAGATAATTTGGTCCATATCAGGTGTGGGCGTTGGAGCATTGAAAGGACCTTTCCCTAGTATGAAAGGACTAGGAAGGACGCACCTCTGGTGTACCAATTATCGTGCCCACGGTAAACACTAGGTAGCCAAGTGCAGAGCGGATAATTGCTAAAAGCATCTAACTAGTAAGCCCACCCCAAGATGAGTGCTCTCCTATTCTGACTTCCCTAGAGCCTCTAGTAACACAGTCGAGACAGCAACGGGTTCTCTACCCCTGCAGGGATGGAGTGATAGAAGTTTTGAGAATTCAAGAGAAGGTCATGACGAGACAAGCCATTTATTATTACGATAAGTGTATAGTAGAAGTGTAGTGATGTATGCAGCTGAGGCATCCTAACAAACCAGTAGACTTGAAACTTGTTCCTACATGACCCGATCAATTCAATCAAGCACTCGCTATCTATTTTCATTCTTCAACTCTTTGACAACATGAAAAACCCATTGTTCAACTCTTTGACAACATGAAAAAAACCAAAAGCTCTACCTTCCCTCTCTATCTATCCAAGGGATGGAAGGGTGGAGGCTTTTGGTGTCCCCTTTGGTCAAGAATTAGAGCCTCACAATCACTAGCCAATATGCTTTTCTCACATGCCTTTCTTCGTTGATGGTTCGATATTCTAGTGTCCTAGGCGTAAAGGAACAACACCAATCCATCCCGAACTTGGTGGTTAAACTCTACTGCGGTGACGATACTATAGGGGAGGTCTTGCAGAAAAATAACTAAATGGCAGAATGATAAAAAGCTTAACACCTCTCATTCTTATTACTTTTTCAATATGAAAAATAATAAAATGAAAAATAAAAAGGTCGTCTTATTGAAAACCAAAATCCCAATTATGAAATCTCTTTTCTCCCACTTCACACCTTAGAACGCACCGTTCTTATATAGAGAAAGGTGCTTTCACATCTTCTTAACCTAAAATGAAATGGCTGGGGAGAGGAAAGGTTCCTTTTTTTTTTTCTAAGGTACTCCTGGGAATGGGTCCACTGGAGATAGGGTAGGGCCTGTAGCTTATTAGAGCATGTGGCTACAAACCATGATGTAGGGGGTTCGAATCCCTCCTTGCCTCTACAACTAGCCCAAAAGGGAAGGACTTTTCCCTCTGAGGGTAGGAAAATCATGATCGAGATAGCGGACTCAAAGCTATGGAACTTGGGGGTGGGTCTTTTGTCAAAATGGAGTCACCTTACTTTTTATTTAAATTTAAAATTTATCGAAAATGGTTTTTTACCATATAGTATTAGTATTCTCGGCCTGAGTCAGCATATTTTTTTATGCCCTGTAATTCTTCCTCAGACAAGGAATAGCAGAGCAAGTACAAATATTAATAGCATAGAAAAAATATATTTCTCATCATTAAATTAATATGTTTGCTCGCGGTAATTATGACCTCTCGGGAGAATCGATGATTGCATCTTTAATGCACTTGTTAGTACTAGTACATTTGATAATTCTTAATTGGCTAGTTGTAAATAGCCCCAGGACTATGGAACAAAGGATTATCTTAAACCTACACCGAGGTATTGACGGTGATTTTCAAATATCGTAGAACAAAATGTGATACGATGAGACAGAATGCAATAGAAATAGTGAATGGGTTACTTACTCTTAACGATGAAAGCGAACCCTTTCATTCTGACATTCTGAATTCTTTAATTTGGAATGAATCAAATCTTCCCAAGTAGGATTCGGACCTACGGCCAGTCAGTTAATAGTCGACTGCTGTACCACTGAGCTCCTGAGGAGTAATGGGAGATTAGATCTCATAGAGTTTAATTCCCGTTCTTAACCCATGACCAATATGAACTCGAAGTTTCCTTTGTAACCCTCATAACTTCTTCATAGTGGCTCCATTCCATTCCTCATTTCATAGGGAACCTGAAAGTGGCTCTATTCCATTATATTCCATCCATATCCCATTTCCATTCATTTAATATCCCTTTGGTGTCATTGACATAAAAGATGTCGTTTCTAGTCTATCTCTTTCTATTTTTATATATGGAAAGTTTCAAAATAATCATATAATAATCCAAAAATTAAAATAAAAAAGAAAAAAAGGATGTTTAGGATGATTTTGAAATCTTTTATACTAGGTAATCTAGTATCCTTATGCATGAAGATATTCAATTCGATCATTATGGTCGGACTCTTTCTGACCACATTCTCTATGGGGCCCTCTTATCTCTTCCTTCTCCGAGCTCGGGTTATGGAAGAAAGAGAAGAAGGAACCAAGAAGAAGGTATCAGCAACAATTGGTTTTATTGCGGGACAACTCATGATGTTCATATCAATCTATTATGCACCTCTACATTTAGCATTGGGTAGACCTCATACAATAACTGTCCTAGCTCTACCGTATCTTTTGTTTCATTTCTTCTAGAACAATCACAAACACATTTTTGATTATGGATCTACTACCAGAAATTCAATGCGTAATCTTCGTATTCAATGTGTATTCATGAATAATCTCATTTTTTAATTATTCAACCATTTCATTTTACCAAGTTCAATGTTAGCCAGATTAGTTAATATTTATATGTTTCGATGCAACAACAAGATGTTATTTGTAACAAGTAGTTTTGTTGGTTGGTTAATTGGTCACATTTTATTCATGAAATGGGTTGGATTGGTATTAGTCTAGATACAGCAAAATAATTCTATCAGGTCTAATGTACTTATTCGATCTAATAAGTATAAGTATCTTGTGTCAGAATTGAGAAAATCTATGGCTTGAATCTTTAGTATTCTCTTATTTATTACCTATGTCTACTATTTAAGCAGAATACCGTCACCCATTTTTACTAAGAAACTAAAAAGAACCTCAAAAACGATAGAAAGGGGGGAACTAAACAGGACCAAGAGGTATCCACCGAAGAAGATCCTTTTCCTCCTTTTTTTCCAGAAGAAAAGGAGGATCCAGACTAAATTGATAAAACGAAAGATATTCGAGTGAATGGAAAGAAAAAACAATATAAGGATGATGAATTTGAATTAATAAACATACAAGGAGCATGCTATGAATATAAAAAACGCCTAGTTTTTGAATATCTAGATGGGAATCAAGAAAATTTGAATTTAGACATATTAAAAAAAAGATAAATATTTATTTGAAAAACTTCTTGTGAATCTTCTTTTCGATTCTAACCAATGGAATTGGCCATTTCAATATATAAAAAGTGATCGATTTGAAAATGCTATAAGAAATGAAATGTCACAATATTTCTTTTATACATGTCAAAGTGATGGAAAAGAAAGAATATCTTTTACATATCCACCCAGTTTGTTAACTTTTTGGAAAATGATACAAAAATATATGTCTTTGTTCACAAGAGAAAAACTACCATTCTATAATTATTGAATTTTTGCCAATGAGCAAAAAGAGAGCAATTTAAAGAATGAATTTTTAAATAGAATTCAAGCTTTAGATAAAGGATCTCTTACTCTTAATATACTCCAAAAAAAGGACTCAATTTTGTAATAATGAGATTAAAAAAGAATATTTTCCTAAAATTTATGATCCCTTCTTGCACGGACCCCATTGTGGAAAGATAAAAAGAATTCTTTCACTAACAACCATAACTCAAACTTATATAAAAAATAACATAGGAATGGTTTCGAGAAATAAGATTCATAGTATACTTCTTAATACTGATTGTGACGAATTTGAATAGATAATAGATACACTTAATAGAAAATCATTTTCAATAGAAAAAAGATTTTCTTTATTTACAGAACACCAACAAGAAAAAATTGATTCAGAAAATCGAATAAAAATTTTCAAATTTTTTATTCGATGCTGTTATAACTAATCCCAACGATCAAAGAATTAAAAAAAAGTTCTATTTGAATAAAAGAAATCAGTAAAAAAGTTCCTCGTTGCTTATACAAATTAATCGATGATTTAGAACAACAAGAGGGGAAAAATGAAGAAAATGCGCCAGTGGATCCTCAAATTCGTTCAAGAAAATTCAAAGGTGTAGTGATTTTTACGGATAACCAAATGAATAAGGATATTTATACTAATACAAAAGATACTAATAATTTTGATCAAAAAGGTGAAGTAGCTTTGATATGTTATTTGCAACAATTGGATTTTCGTCGAGACATAATCAAAGGCTTTATGCGTGCCCAAAGACGTAAAACAGTTATTTGGGAACTGTTTCCAGCAAATGTGCATTCCTCATTTTTTTTGGACAGAATAGATAACTCCCCTTTTTTTTTCATTTGATATCTGCGGACTGATGAAACTGATTTTTAGAAATTGGATATAAAAAACCAAAAAGAAAAATTTCTCATTATACAAAAGAGAAGACAAAGAAAAATTGAAAAAAAAAGGAGGACAAAAGAGAAAAATAGAAGAAAAGAGGAAAAAACACGGATAAAAATTTCAAAAACCTGGGATAGCCTTTTATTTGCTCAAGTTATACGAGGTTCCTTCTTAGTAACGCAATCGATTCTTAGAAAATATATTATATTATCTTCATTGATAATAGTTAAAAATATTCTCTGTATGCTATTATTTCAACTTCTCGAGTGTTCTGAGGATTTAAAGGATTAGACTCGAGAAATGCATATTAAATGCACCTATAATGGTGTTCAATTATCAAAAACAAAATTTCCAAAAAATTGGTTAATAGACGGTATTCAGATAAAGATCCTATTCCTTTTTTACCTTAAACCTTGGCACCGATCTAAATTATGATTCCCTCATAAAGATTCAATGAAAAAGAAAGGGGGAAAATGATTTTTTTTTTAACAGTTTGAGGGATGAAAACTAAATTTCCTTTTAGTTCTACCTAAAAACAACCTTTATTTTTTGAACTTATTTTTAAAGAATTCAAAAAAAAAAAAGAAAATTGGAAACTAAGTATTTCATGGTTTTAAGGTTTTTAAAAGAAAGAGGAAAAATATTTCTAAAAGTCTAAAAAAAGTAAAAAAAAAAATTTATTAAAAACCTTCTATTTCTAAAAGGAATAATAAAATTTTTTTTAAAATAAACTCAATTCCATTATTTGGATTGTCAAGTGAAATTTATGAATTGAATGAAACAAAAAAAGATTTAATAATTAGTAATCAGATGATTCATGAATCATCTGTTCAAATTCAATTTATAGAATGGACAAATTATTCACTGGCAAAAAACAAAATGAAAGATCTGACTGATAGAACAAGGACAATCAGAAATCAAATACAAGAAATTACAAAAGAGAAGAAAAAGACTCAAGAAATAAATATTAAATCTAACAAAACAAGTTATCATGCTAAAATATTAAAATTATCAAAAAATATTTGGCAGATATTAAAAAGAAGAAATCTTAGATTAATTCGAAAATTATATTATTTTATAAAATTTTTTGTTGAAAGGATATATATATATATATATATATATATATATATTATGTATCATTAATATTCCAAGGATCAATACACAAGTTTTTCTTGAATCAACAAAAAAAATTATTGAGAAATATAGTTACAATAATGAAGTAAATCAAGAAAAAAATTAATAAAACAAATAAAAATGCCATTCACTTTATTTCGACTATAAAAAATTCACTTTTTAATATTAAAAATAAGAATTCAAAAATTTATTGTGACTTATCCTCCTTCTCACAAGCATATGTATTTTACAAATTATTACAAATCCAAATTATTAACTTATATAAGTGAAGGTCTATCTTTCGATATCATGGAATACCGTTTTTTCTCAAGAATGAAATAAAAGATTTTTTTAAAGAACAAGGAATATTTCATTACGAATTAAGACCTAAAACCTTTTTGTATTGCGAAATAAATCAATGGAAAAACTGGTTAAGAAGTCATTATCAATATGATTTACCTCAGATTAAATGGCCTAGATTAGTACTAGAAAAATGGCGAAATAAAATCAACCAACACTATATAGTTCAAAATACAGATTTTAACAAATGGGAGTCATATAAAAAAGACAAATTAATTCAATGCGAAAGACAAATTTTTTTTAAGTGGACCCATTATTGAATCACAAATATAATTTAAAAAAAAACTATAGATATGATTTTTTATCATATAAATCTATTAATTCTAAAGAAAAAAAGTTTGATAATTACAACATAGATAAAGTCAAATTTTTTGATATGCTGATAGGTATCTCTATCCATAATTTTTTAGTCTCTAATTATCTATGAGAAGATTCTATTATGGATAGAGAGAAACTTCCTGCTAGAAAATATTTAGGTTGGAGAATTCTTAACTTTTGTCTTAGAAAAAAGGTTGATATTGAGTCCTGGGGCGATATCGATACCAAGAGTATTAAGAATATTAATACTAGAGTTAATAATTATAAAATAATTGGTAAAATTAATAAGAAGGGTCTTTTTTATTTCACAACTCATCAAGATCAAGAAATCAAATCATCTAATCAAAAAAGAAACTTTTTTGATTATATGGGAAGAAATACTAAGTCGTCTTATATCAAATCTGAAACTTCGGTTTTTTTCAAAATTTGTCTTACTGTATAATGCATATAAGATTAAACCGTGGATGATACCAAGCAAATTACTTCTTTTAAATTTTAATGAAAATAAAAATCTTAATAAAAATATCACTAAAAAGAAAAAGGGGTTTATATCATCAAATGAAAAACAATCTCTTGAATTTGGATTAGAAAATAAAAATCAAGAAAAAAAAAACCATTGGACATGGGGAGCTTAAATCAGATGAACAAAAACAAGCAAATCTTGGAGCAATTCTCTCAAACCAAGAAAAAAATATTGAAGAAGATGTTGAGAAATCAGACATAAAAAAACATAGAAAGGAAAAGCAATACAGAAGCAGAACTGCATTTCTTCCTAAAAAGGTATTTGTGTTTTCAATTAAGATGGGATGGCTCTTTAAATAAAAGAATTGTCAATAATATCAAAGTATATTGTCTATTGCTTAGACTGATAAATCCAAGAGAAATTGCTATATCTTCTATTCAAAGGAGAGAAATGAGTTTAGACATCCTGATGATTCAGAAGAATTTTACTCTTCCAGACTTAATGAAAAAGGCAATATTGATTATCGAACCAGTTCGTCTGTCTGTAAAAAATGATGGACAATTTATTATATATCGAATCGTAGGTATTTCTATGATTCAAAAGAATAAGCACCAAATACAAATAAAGCAAAGATAACAAGAAAAAGGCTATGTTGACAAAAAAAAATTTTTTTTTGATGAATCCATTGCAAGACATCAAAGAATGCCTGAAATAGAAACAAAAATCATTATGATTTCCTTGTCCCTAAAAATATTTTATCTCCTAGACACCATAGAGAATTTTGAATTCTAATTTGTTTCAATTCAAAGAATAGAAATGATATGCATAGAAATTCAAGATTTGACAATAACACAAAAAACTGTGGTGAAGTTTTAACTAAAAGCAAAGATCTTGATAGCAAAAATAACCTCAAACTAATTAAATCAAAGTTCTTTCTTTGGCCTAATTTTTGATTAGAAGATTTAGTTTGTATGAATCGCTATTGGTTTAATACTAATGATGGCAGTCGTTTCAGTATGGTAAGAATACATATGTATCCGCGATTCAAAATCCGTTGATCGTACATTTTGTTACATATCATGTACTTTAGGATATGTAAAAACAAATACATGCACACATGGATTCTCTTAGATTCCATTCTGATATATCATTCTGATACATGATATAAATTTAATGACATACAGATCAATTAAATCTATAAATGAATCAACAGAATCTTCTTATTTTAGATATAAAATTTTATTTTATCTTTTAAAGAAATATACCATCCTTTTTTTGTATACCTATCCAAATCAAATAGAAAATTGGGTTGATTAATTTTATTTGATAAACTTAGGAAGTTTATAACTAAATTAAGATCGTTGTGTAAAAATGACTAGCATTATTATTACTGATTGGTAAAATGCATATCCTTAAAAAAAAAAAAAGTGGGGGGAAAGGAATTTGGTTTTATGATAAAAATTTCATTCATCTCATTTCAAAAAAAAATAATAATAAAAGAGTGGGTCTGTTGAATATCAAGTATTCAGTTTCACTTATAAGATACAAAGACTTACTTCACATTTGGAATTGCATAAAAAAGACAATTTATCTCAAAGAGGTTTACGAAAAATTCTAGGGAAACATTAACGGCTACTGTCTTATTTGTTAAAGAAAAATAGAGCATGTTATAAAGAATTAATTAATCAATTAGATATTCGAGAATCCAAAAATCGTTAATTTGAAAATTTTCAATTAGTTAATTTATTAAATCTTGAATTATGATGACATTCTTTTTGTTTTTATCAATTAAATTCATGTAAGAATGAATCAAGGAAAAACTTATGAATATACTAGTTACAAGAAAATATCTTATGATAGGTTACAAGAAAATATCTTATGATAGTCAATATGGGCCCTCACCACCTATCAATGCATGGTGTTCTTCATCTAATCCTTACTCTAGATGGTGAAGATGTTATTGATTGTGAACCAATATTAGGTTATTTACACAGAGGAATGGAAAAAATTGCAAAAAATCGAACAAGTATACAGTATCTACCTTATTTAGCTACTATGTTCACCGAAGCAATGACCATAAATGGACCAGAGCAGTTAAGAAATATTTAAGTTCCTAAAAGAGCTAGCTATATTAGAGTAATTATGTTGGAATTGAGTCGTTTCGCTTCTCATCTGTTATAACTTGGCCCTTTTATGGCAGATATTGGTGCACAAACTCCTTTGTTTTTTTATTATATATTTTTAGAGAATGAGAATTAGTATATGATCTATTTGAAACTGCCACTAGTATGAGAATGATGCATAATTATTTTTGTATTGGAGGAATAGTGGCTGATCTACCTCATGGTTGGATAGATAAATGCTTCGATTTTTGCGATTATTTTTTAACAGGGATTGTTGAATATCAAAAACTTATTACAAAAAAACCTATTTTTTTAGAACGAGTTGAAGGAGTGGGCATTATTGATGGAGAAGAAGCAATAAATTGGGGTTTATCCGAACCAATGCCACGCGCATTTGAAATACAATGGGATCTTTGTAAAGTTGATCATTATAAGTCTTACGACGAATTTGATTGGGAAGTCTAGTGGCAAAAAGAAGGGGATTCATTAGCTCGTTATTTAGTGCGAATGAGGGAAATGACAGAATCCATAAAAATTATTCAACAGGCTCTGGAAGGAATTCCAAGAAGTTCCTATGAGAATTTAGAAATCCGATGCTTTGATAGAAAAAAAGATCCAAAATGGAGTAATTTTGAATATCAATTTATTAGTAAAAAATTGTCTTCGACTTTTGAATTACCAAAACAGGAGCTTTATGTGAGAGTCGAAGCCCCAAAGGGAGAATTGGGAATTTTTCTGATAGGGATCAACGTGGATTTCCTTGGAGATGGAAAATTCGCCCTCTGGGTTTTATTAATTTGCAAATGCTTCCTCAACTAGTTAAAAGAATAAAATTGGCTGATATTATGACGATACTCGATAGCATAGATATCATTATGGGAGAAGTTTATCGTTAAAATGATAATTGATACAATTGAAGTACAAGATATCAATTCTTTTTCTAGATTGGAACCTTTAAAAGAGGTTTATGGAATCATATGGATGTTTGCCCCTATTTTGACTCCTGTATTAGGGATCACAACAGGTGTACTAGTAATTATGTGGTTACAAAGAGAAATATTTGTAGGGATACAACAACATATTGGACCTGAATATGCTGGCCCTTTGGGAATTCTTCAAGCTCTAGCGGATGGAACAAAACTACTTTTCAAAGAAAATCTTCTTCCATCTAGAGGAAATACTCCTTTATTCAGTATTTGACCGTCTATAGCAATTATATCAATTTTACTAACTTATTCAGTAATTCCTTTCGGCAATCACCTTGTTTTAGCTAATCTCAATATTGGTATTTTTTTATGGATTGCCATATCAAGTATTGCTCCTATTGGACTTCTTATGTCAGGATATGGATCAAATAATAAGTATTTTTTTTAGGTGGTATGCAAGCAGCTACTCAATCGATTAGTTATGAAATACCATTAACTTTATGTGTTTTATCAATATCTCTACGTGTGATTCTTTGAAACATAAACTTTTCTTTTCCCTATTTCTTTCGTTTTAAAAAAATAAGGTGAATGAATTGAATAAATATCTTTGTTATTCATCTTTGGGGTTAATGTTAATAAAGTAAATTAGATAGTTATATGGGTGAAAGAAAACAACTTATAAATTCGCAGTAAAAAGAAAAATTGATCTCATTTTCTATGTACAAGAGTTAAGCAAAAATAAATATAAGCGAAAGAGCCACTTTACCCCAAGATTGGTTGATTAGTTATCCTGGCTTGAAGTGGGTTCAAAAGATTAACCATATAAAGTTTTCATTATCGGTTATATGGATTACCATCCATGTAGTACCAAGGGGGGGATTGAGCAAAAACGATTGGATGATTAGGAACACCAAAAGACACAGAGGATTAGTAATGGCGATTACAAAAATTTTTAAAAATTAAAAGGATATTCTATTTCTGCATAACATAAAAGAATGTTAATTGGGGCTTTAAGTTGGTAGAAATCATCACGCAGTACTCCTCATGCTTTTGATCCAGAGTATGCTCCTATCCATCGATTAAAGCAATGACTATCAAGAATGAAATAATCCTTTATTATTTTATTTTCATTTTAGCTTTTAGCCCACCCGCTTTTTTCTCATAAAGAAGAATAGGAACAAAAAAAAAAGAGATCTTTTTTATTTTAGTATTTCTTTCATATATTTTGAGAAATCAAATTTGTGTCATAAGTCATGAACTAATGTCTAATTCTTTTTCATAATCGAAAATAATGGGCTGAAACACCTATTGATATTTCTACAAGGAGTATTTTATTAAAGGTGAAGGATTAAGTTATTAGTCAACAAATATAAATTGAAATTATTAAGGGATGAGATGAATTCATAAGCATATTTTCTTTTTATTTATTATTATAGTCATAGCAAACATAATTTCATTGGTATAATTTTGGGCCTTCCGATAGATTTTGATTTCATCTATTCTATAACCATATCAAGATAAATAATACTGATCCGGTCCTTAGATTTATTTGCGGCCCATGATGAGCCTCATGAGGCGAAAACCTCATGTACAGTTTTGTAATAGTGATGGGAATAGTGATGTTATCATTGATTATGATTATCTAACAATTTAAGTATAATTGATATAGTTGAGTCGCAGTCAAAATATAGGGTTTGGTGTGGAATTTATGGCATCAACCTATCGGGTTTATCGTTTTTCTAATTTCTTCCCTACCAAAATGTGAGAGGTTACCCTTTGATTTACCAAAAGCAGAAGAAGAATTAGTAGCAGGTTATCAAACCGAATATTCAGGTATCAAATTTGGTTTATTTTACATTGCTTCCTATCTAAATCTATTAGTTTCTTCATTATTTGTAACAGTTCTATACTTGAGCGGTTGGAATATTTCTGTTCCGAAAATATCAGTTCTCAAACTAGTTGAAATAAATAAAACGGATGGAATCCTTGGAACAACAATTGGTATCTTTATTACATTAGCAAAAACTTATTTGTTCTTATTGATTCCTATCACAATAAGATGGACTTTACCTAGGCTAAGAATGGACCAACTATTAAATCTCGGTTGAAAATTTCTTTTACCTATTTCACTCGGTAATCTATTATTAATAACTTCTTCCCAACTCCTTTCACCATAATTTAAAGAAAAAAAAAGGAATACGACATTCATGACTTGCTTCAAACATGAGAAAGAAACAAAGATAAAATTATTCATAGATATTTACGATATGTTTCCTATGGTAACTGGGTTCATGAATTATGGTCAACAAACAATCCGAGCTGGAAGGTACATTGGTCAAAGTTTCATGATTACCTTATCCCATGCAAATCGTTTACTTGTAACTATTCAATATCCTTATAAAAATTAATAACATCAGAGTGTTTCCGTGGTCGAATCCATTTTGAATTTGATAAATGCATTGCTTATGAAGTATGTGTTCGAGTATGTCCTATAAATCTGCCTGTTGATGATTAGAAATTTGAAACTGATATTCAAAAGAAACGATTACTTAATTACAATATTAATTTCAAAATCTGTATATTTTGTGGCAGTTGTGTTGAGTATTGTCCAACAAATTGTTTATCAATGACTGAAGAATATGAACTTTCGACTTACAATCGTCGCGAATTGAATTATAATCAAATTGCTTTGGGTAGTTTACCAATGTCAGTAATTGATGATTATACAATTCTAACAATTTTGAATTCGCTTCAAAGAAAAAATAAGTAAACCTTTTGATTTGATTAAGGAGTAATTAAAAATTACTAAGGTTCATTTTTGGTTTAAAAGAATGGGATCTTTCTCTTTGCTTGGTCAATAACTACAAATTCCGACTAGAAATTGGTTGATGAGACTTACGACTTAATTTGTATTGAAAATCTATTATATTAATCTAATATCTTCGTAATTCTTTTGAAATATATGGGTTTAAAATACCCTTTTGAATAAAGAAAAGAACGAAATTGTCTAATAACTAGACCTGTACTTACATCAATTCATACCCATTATATTATAATTTAATCCAATTAGGAGCATACTATAAATAAATTTCCTGGTCAGGTCAATAAGGTCATGAAAAGCATTTTGATTTATTTATCTCTTTTTTTACATCTAATGGATTTGCCTAGACCAATACATGATTTGCTTTTAGTTCTTATAGGATCAGGTCTTATATTAGGAGGTCTGGGAGTGGTATTACTTACCAACCCAATTTTTTTTGCCTTTTTGTTAGGATTTGTTCTTGTTTGTCTATCCTTATTCTATATTCTATCAAATTCCCATTTTGTAGTTGCTACACAGCTCCTTATTTAAGTGGGGGCCATAAATGTTTTAATCATATTTTCTATGATGTTCATGGATGGTTCAGAATATTACACAGATTTTAATCTGTGGACGGTTAAGGATGGGATTACTTTGTTGGTTTGTACAAGTATTTTTCTTTCGTTAATTACTATTATTATGGATACGTCATGGTACGGGGTTATTTGGACTACAAGATTAAACTAGATTTTAGAGCAAGATTTGATAAGTAGTAGTCAACAAATTCATTTATCAACAGATTTTTTTCTTCCATTTGAACTCATTTCTATAATTCTTTTAGTTGCTTTAATAGGTGCAATTGTCGTGGCTCATCAGTTCTAATTAGAAAAAGTAATCTAAATGAAACTTTTTTCTGTGTTATCACACCCATTTCCCTTCAATTCTATTTGAATACTATTTATGTCAAAAATAGAAATTAATTATTTTATTCGATCTATTACCAATATATTCTTTTGATCTCTACTTGTTATATTCTAATCAATCAAATCCGTTGAATTATTGTATTGATCATATTGAACTAAATCGAAATTTATGACATTTATAAGGAGTTGGTCAATGATGCTTGAACATGTACTTGTTTTGAGTACCTATTTATTTTTTATCGGTATTTATGGATTGATTACGAGTCGAAATATGGTGAGGGCTCTTATGTGTCCTGAACTGATCTTGAATGCAGTTAATATGAATTTCATAATATTTTTTGATTTTTTTAATAATTGCCAATTAAAAGGGGATATTTTCTCAATTTTTATTATAGCAATTACAGCAGCCGAAGTAGCTATTGGATTAGCTATTGTTTTGTCAATTTATCGTAATATAAAATCCACTAGTATCAACCAATCGACTTTGTTGAATAAGTAACATTAAGATAATATTCATTAATTTGAATTAACATGTATAACACGTTTAATAGATCATATTTGTGAAAATGTCAAAAATCAAAGTATCTTGGCCCTCTCTTATGAGTTGATCCAGAAATAAGTTAATCAAAAAAATTATTAGTAAAGTAAATTATTAATTTATCTAGTCTTTAAATATATGATTCATTTATAAGTTTACTAGATTGAAAATTTATGATATTCAAACATTTATAGAGCTTATATCATATTCGGTAAAAATTTATGATACATGTATAGGATGTACTCAATGTGTTCGAGCTTGCCCACAGATGTATTAGAAATGATACCTTAGGACAGATGTAAAACTAAGTAAATAGCTTCTACTCCAAGAACAGAGGACTGTGTTGGTTGTAAGAGATGTGAATCCGCCTATCCAACAGATTTCTTGAGCGTTCGAGTTTATTTATGGCATGAAACAACTCAAAGCATGGGTCTAGCTTATTGATACATTCCAGAAAACCTCACTTGAATACATTTAATTTTTTTTACTGACAAAAATCTATACTCGAAAAAAATATTCTATTTTTTTTTTCGAGTACAGGTTTTTGTTCCAAGCGTATCTTGTCTTTACCATGAATTATTTTCCTTGGTTAACAATAATTGTAGTTTTGCCCATATCAGCAGGTTCTTTAATTTTTTTTCTCCCTCATAGAGGAAATAAGGTAATTAGGTGGTATACAATATCTATATGTGTCTCAGAACTCTTTCTAACGACCCATGCATTTTGTTATCATTTCCAATTGGATGATCCGTTGATTCAGTTGACGGAAGATTAAAAATGGATCAATTTTTTTGATTGTTACTGGAGATTGGGAATAGATGGACTTTCTATAGGTCTTATTTTACTAACTGGATTTATCACTACTTCAACTACCTTAGCGGCTCGACCAGTTACTTGAGATTCTTGATTATTCCATTTTTTGATGTCAAATAGGATCATTTTCTTCTCGAGACTTTTACTTTTTTTCATCATCTGGGAGTTAGAATTAATTCCAGTTTATCTACTTCTATCCATGTAGGGAGGAAAGAAACGTTTGTATTCAGCTACAAAGTTACACTGCAGGAAGTTTCATTTTTCTATTAATAAGAGTTTTGGGTATCGGTTTATATGGTTCCAATGAACCAACATTAAATTTTGAGATATTAACAAATCAATCGTATCTTATCGCACTTGAAATAATATTTTATATTAGATTTCTTATTGCTTTTACCGTCAAATCACCGATTATACCCTTACATACATGGCTACTAGACACCCATGGAGAGGCACATTACAGGTACTTGCATGCTTCTCGCCGGAATCTTATTAAAAATGGGAGCATATGGGTTGGTTCGAATCAATATGAAGTTATTACCGGGTTGGTTCGAATCAATATGAAGTTATTACCCCATGTTGATTCTATATTTTCTCCTTAGTTGTTGGTAGTAGGTGTAATTCAAATAATTTATGCAGCTTTAACATCTCCTGGTCAATGTAATTTAAAAAAAAATAACCTATTCTTTCGTATCTCATATGGGTTTCATAACTATAGGAATTGGTTCTATAACCAATCCAGGACTCAATGGAGCCATTTTAGAAATAGTCTCTCATGGATTTATTAGTGCTGCACTTTTTTTCTTGGTAGGAACGAGTTATGATAGAATACTTCTTATTTATCTCAACAAAATGGGCAGAATGGCTATCTCAATTCCAAAAATATTTACAATGATCAGTATCTTATGGATGGCTTCCCTTGCATTACTGGGCATGAGTGGTTTTATTATAGAAATTGATAGTATTTTTTGGAATAATTACCAGCCAAAAATATTTTTTAATGCCAAAAATAGTAATTACTTTTGTAATGGCAATTGGAATGATATTAACTCCTATTTATTCATTATCTATGTCACGCCAAATGATCTATGGATATAACCTAATTAATGACCCAAACTTGTATTTTTTTTATTCTAAACCACGAGAGTTATTTGCTTTGATCTCTATTCTTCTACCCATAATAGTTATTGGTATTTATCCGGATTTCATTCTCTCAATATCAAGTGACAAGGTCGAAGCTATTCTATCTAATTATTTTTATAGATAGTTTTCATGAATAAAAAAATAAAATTGAATTTTAACCAGACATGCTTGGCGTTTGTCAGAACCTTTTCAATCAAGTAGTGTAGTGATTCAAAAGGTTCTTGACATCTTACACTCAATTTTCTTACTTCTATATATATATGTTATCCCATCTTTTATATTTGTTAGCCCTTTTCTTCAATTCAATTAGATGTTAATGTAAATGAACCATAACTATGTAAACCTAGTCCTAATAGACTAACCCCAAAATAGCATATCTAAATTATAAGAAAGCCTATATAAGCCACAATTGCAGAATTTATACCTTCTAAATTGATATTTCTTCGAATATGTTAATAAATGGCGAATATGGTGCAAGTAATGAAGGCTCAAGATTCTTTTGGGTAGCAATTCCAATACGATCCCCATGCCTCATTAGCCCATACTACTCTTGAAAGAATGCCTATGGTTAAAAAAATAAACCCAAGACTAATAATACGATAACTTTAATGATCCAATTGTTGAATCAATCGATACCTGTAGTAATTTCGAGAAGAAAGAAAATAAGTGTTTAGTAAAATATTACCTCTTTCATTCATGTATTAAATTTTACCAAAAGAAAGTGACTCATTTAAGAAATTATTACTTTTACCAAAAAATTTTATGGCTTTTCAAAATGTAATGACTAAAAGAGCTACTGATAATAATGATCCACATAAGAGAGTGGCATAGCCTAATACCATCATACTTACGTGCATCATTAACCACTGGGATTGGAGAGCAGGTACTAATATTATGGATTAAGGCATTTTCTTTGAAAGACATGAAGTAGCAAAACCTTGGGTAATAATAGCACTTGGCACAGTTATTACGTTTAAATGATTTTTATGCTTTTTATTAAAACAGAAAAGCAAATGAATAGTGGAAAAACTCCATGAAAGAAAGATTAATGATTCATATAAATTACTTAATGGGAAATGGCCCGAATAAATCCAACGAGTGGCTAATAATCCTGTTATACAAAAAAAGGTAACTATCATGCCTTTGTCTGATGAATCATACAATTCTATCATTTCATCGACTAATAAGGTTAAAAAAAATTGTAATTATAATTGAAACGACTGAAAAAGATATATGAGTTAATATATGCTCTAAGGTTGAAAAAATTCATAAAAGTGAAAAAAAAAAGTGGGGGTCCTCCGATTATATGGAATCGAAATCGGGAATTTAATTCATTATAGAACTTATTCTATCTCTTTTAGAAGATGCTATGCCACTACTCGGACTTGAACCAAAATGCTCTAGCACTGCTTCCTAAGAGCAGCGTATCTACCAATTTCACCATAGCGACTTGTTCAAATCATAGTAACCTTTTTTTTTTTATTAAATCATCGAGATTGAAAGAGTTGATTCAAATTCAATGGAATTTAGGAAAGATTTGATGAAAAAAAAAACCCCCCGTTTAAAAAAGGATTTGAAGGTACGAATCCAACATTAAGCCTTTATAATAATAATCTAATTCTCTTTTTTTTTTTTTCAGTTTTTTAAGTTAAGAGTTTGTAACTTAATAAGAGAAGTTTTTGTAGTTTACGTTTTTTTCTTAAAATAGAACTGTTATAACTAAATAGTTGTGACTTCAATCTAGAGATAGAACTTAAAAAAAAAAGTTCTTTATCATTTTATTTTCATTTGTTAATTATTTGATATAATTTTAAAAATCTATAAATCTATTTTTTATGAATTGAATGAATAAAATAAAAAAAATATGATTTTTACAGATCAAAATTTTAGCAAACATCTAATAATTTAAATTAAAAGAGGTTTATGTAATTTACATAACTTTGTATTAATTCTTAGGGGTTTTCGTTGTTAATTTGTGTTTGAATTTTTATCGTAATTCATATTTCTAAAAAAATACTTTCTAAATCTAAATTAGAATAATAATTATAAAGATATATATCTTGATTGATCTTCCTATACAAATATAGGAGTTTTTTTATCACTTAAAAAATGATACATTATTCGTATATAATAGCCACCACTAAATTTGAAAAGGTGCTTTTATCAATTAGGTTTCAAGCAAGGAATATATAATGATTCAGAAAATAATGATTCAGAAAGTTCTAAGAGTTACAAGATTTAAATTTAATCAATTAATTTCAACAATCTAAACCTATTGATTTTGACTAAAGATCTTCTATTTCTTTTTTTATAGTAGAAAAAAAAGAGAGAAATATAAAAACTTTTTATATTTATTATTCTAACAAGGGTGCGATGGGAAAAATAAGAATCACCATTCCAAAAATAAAAAATATATATATTATAAAAAAGGTGAAACCTTATATCTTGTCTTTATTTTATTCTAAAAAAAGGCAACCTTTTATTATTTTACAATTTAGTAGAAAAAAAATGATGAGTTCAAAACATTAGGGAATGGAAATTATTCCTTTGATGCTCATTACTTTTATATTCTAAAAGAAATTAGCATTTCAAGTTAGGTTGATTCAAAGTAGTTTAATGTTTTTTTATTTAGTTTTATTTATTTGTCGTACAAACAAACTTTTTGAATTCCTTGTAGAAAGAGATTTCGCTAACGAAAAAGCTTTCAACGCTACCCAATATCCTTTCTTTTTTCAAATATTTTTACGAATACACCTTTTTTATATAGAAGTATGTTTTTTTGGAGCTGCCATTCAAAAATGAAAAAGGTCATTCAATGCTGTAGTTGGATGTGAAAGACATTTATTGCTCAAAACGAATCGTTCTTTCTTATTCCTTATCTGTCTATTTATATTTATTTTATTTTTTTCTTTAGAATATATATACTATCTTCAAAACAAAAAAAACTCTAAATACATGTGTAAAAATAGCATAAAATATTTCATTACTAGAACAAAAAACAAAAAAAAACAAAAAAGAGAAAACAATATGATATAGGATTTTTTTATTTCTAGTCCATTACAATAGCCAGAAGAAAGAAAAATTTGTATTTATTGATATGTTTTATATCCCCATTCAAATCTATAAAGTACACTATCCTACATGATATAAGTCAAATTGGTTGAAGTTGATGAAAAAATCTAAAATTTTTTCTTTTCTCTTTCCATCCATCTCTATTTATTTTTGTCGTGCTATATTTCTATTTATATTTATACAGGAAAAATACATCAAAAAATTTAAGAATCCTTTTTTATGTTTTATCTAATAAAAACTTTTATTTTTTTATTAATCGATCAAACTCGAAGAAAGAGTGCACATAATTTTAATTTTCAAATTCATATCAAACCAATAGTTTAGTAATTGATACACAATTTTGTAAAAAAAAAAAATAGAATATTCTTTCTTACAAGCATAAGTGTCATTTATTGTAATGGAAGACAATCAATCATTTCCATAATGAACTAGTTAAGGATAACAAACTAAAATAACTAGTTTCTTTATTGGATAAATCTTTGGTTTATCCTATAATTATGATTCATATCAATTACTTTTTTGTTTGTAGTGTAAATCTTTATTCTATTTTTGATATATGTATATAAATTATTGGATTGTAATAATAATTGAATTTTTCTATATTTTCATAAAGATCTTGCTTAATAAACTTAATAAAAATTAATTATTTTCTTTTTTCATTTTTTTCAATAGTAACTTAGTCATATCATTTAACAACTTCTAATTTCTTGATTTTGAATTATTTGATTGAGACTAATTCCAAATAGAAAAAATTTTCATTTAAGTTTGAAATATCTTGATTTTTTATTTTTCCCTTTGAGATAAGAACTGGTGAATTCGAAATAATTAATAATTAATTAAGAATAAAATAAAAAAGTTTTTTTAATTGAACACACATATCAATATTCATGGATCATACCTTTCATTCCATTTCCAGTTCCTACTTTACTAAGAATGGGACTTCTACTTTTTCTGATGGCAACAAAGAATCTTCATCGTATGTGGTCTTTTTTTAGTATTTTATTGTTAAGTATAGTTATGATTTTTTTTCAGTCGATCTAGCTAGTCGACAAATAACTCCAAAGTTCCACCTATTAATATGTATGGTCTTGGACCATAATTAATGAATTCTCTTTCGAGTTCGGCCACTTTATTGATCCACTTACTTCTATTATGTCAATATTAATCACTACTGTTGGAATTTTTGTTCTTATTTATAGTGGCAATTATATGTCTCATGATCAAGGGTATTTGATATTTTTTGCTTATATGAGTTTTTTCAATACTTCAATGTGTTCTTATTTATTAATAGGTTTTTAGTTCACATAACCTATTGCAACGAATGCTTGTCAAAAAGCCTTTATCACTCATCGTGTAGGGGATTTTGGTTTATTATTAGGAATCTTAGGCCTTTATTGGATATCTGGTAGTTTCGAGTTTCAGGATTTGTTTGAAATATTCAATAACTTGGTTTATAATAATCAAGCTAACTTTTTATTCCTTACTTTGTGTGTTTTTCTATTATTTGTAGGCCCAATTGCTAAATTCGCGCAATTTCCCCTTCATGTATGGTTACCTGATGCCATAGAAGGTCTTACTCTTATTTCAGCTCTTATACATGCTGCTACTATGTTAGCTGCGAGAATTTTTCTTATAGCCCGACTTCTTCCTCTTTTCATAGTCATACCTTACATAATGTATCTAATTTCTTTGATAGGTATAATAACAATAGTAGTAGGAACTACTTTAGCTCTAGCTCAAAGAGATATTAAGAAAAGCTTAGCCTATTCTACAATGTCTCAATTGGGTTATATGATGTTAGCTCTAGGTATGGGGTCTTATCGAGCCACTTTATTTCATTTGATTACTCATGCTTATTCAAAAGCATTATTGTTTTTAGGATCCGGATCAATTATTTATTCAATGGAAGCTATTGTTGGACATTCCAGTTAAAAGCCAGAATATGGTTCTTATGGGTGGTTTAAGAAAGCATGTGCCAATTACAAAAACAGCTTTTGTATTAGGTGCGCTCTCTCTTTGTGGTATTCCCCCTTGCTTGTTTTTGGTCCAAAGACGAAATTATTAATGATAATTGGTTGTATTCACCGATTTTTGTAGTAATAGCTTATTCCATAGTTGGATTAACCGCATTTTATATGTTTCGGATATATTTATTTACTTTTAAGGACATTTAAACATTCATTTTCAAAATTACAATGAAAAAAAAAATAGCTCTTTCTATTCAATATCTCTATGGGGTAAAAAAGAACCCAAAAGGATTAACAAAAATTTTCGTTTAGTACCTTTATTAGCAATGAATAATACTAAAAGAGCTTTTCTTTTTTGGAAAAAGGCATATCGAACTGTTAGTAATGTAAGAAATAGAACTTTTATTACTATTACTCATTTTGGCGTCAAGACGACTTTGTCTTATCCCCATGAATCGAACAATACTATCCTATTTCCTATACTTGTATTGGTTATATTTACTTTATTTGTTGGAGCCATGGGAATTCCTTTTACTCAAGAAGGAATAGATTTTGATATATTATCAAAATTGTTAACTTCGTTTATAAACCTTTTACATCAAAATTCAAAAAACAAAATGGATTAGTATGAATTTTTGACAAATGCAACTTTTTCCGTCAGTATAGCTTATTTCAAAATATTTATAGCATTTTTTTATGTAAGCCTTTTTATTCATCTTTACAGAATTTAAACTTACTTAACCCATTTTTGAAAAAAGGTCCTAAGAAAATTCTGTGGGACAAAATAAAAAATTGGATATATGATTGGTCATATAATTGTGCTTACATAGATACTTTTTATGCAATATCTTTAACTGATGGTATAAGAGGATTAGCGAAACTAACTCATATTTTTGATAGACGAGTAATTGATGGAATTTCGAATGGGATAGGTATTACGAGTTTCTTTATAGCAGAAAGCATAAAATATGTGGGGGGGAGTCGCATCTCTTCTTATCTCTTATTATATTTGTCCTATTTACTTATTTTTTTTATTAATTTACTACTTTTTATTTTTTAATTTATATTCTGAATTTCTTCTAATCTAAGAAGAATCTTTAAGTTTTATTTTGTTCAACAATCTACATAAATATTATGACATTTCATTTCTTACAGCATTTTCAAATCGATCATTTTTTATATATTGAAATGGCTGATTCCATTAGTTAGAATTTTCTTGATTCCCATCTAGATTTTCGTAAACAAGGCATTTTTTATATTCATAGCATGCCCCTTGTATGTTTATTAATTCAAATTCATCATCCTTATATTTTTTTTCCTTCGATTCACTCGGATATCTTCCGTTTCATTGATTTTGTCCGGATCCTCCCGTTCTTCATAAAAAAGAGAAGGAAAAGGATCTTCCTCGGTGGATACCTCTTGGTCCTGTTTAGTCCCCATTTTCTTTCGATTTCTGAGGTCCTTTTTAGTTTCTTAGTAGAAATGGGTGATGGTATTCTGCCTAAATAGTAGACACAGATAATAAATAAGAGAATACTAAAGATTCAAACCATAGAATTTCTCAATTCTAACACAAGGTACTTATATTTGTTAGATCGAATAAGTACATTAGACCTAATGGAATTATTTTGCTGTATCCAGACTAATACCAATCCAACCCATTTCATGAATAAAATGTGACAAATTAACCAACTAACAAAACTACTTGTTACAAATTACATTTTGTTACATCGAAACATATAAATGTTAACTAATCTGGCTAACATTGAACTTGGTAAATTGAAATGATTGAATAATTGAAAAATAAGAATATTTAGGAAGACACATTGAATGCGAAGATTACGCATTGAATTTCTAGTAGTAGATCCATAATAAAAAAAGTGTTTGTGATTGTTCCAAAAGAAATGAAGCAAAAGATACCGTAAAGCTGGGACAGTTATTGTATGAGGTCTACCCAATGCTAAATGCAAAGGCGCATAATAGAATGATATGAACATCATAAGCTGTCTCGCAATAATACTAGTTGTTGTTGATACCTTCTTCACGGTTCCTTCTTTTCCTTCTTCCATAATCCGAGCTCGAAGAAGGAAGAGATGAGAGGGCCCTATGGAGAATGTGGTCAGAAATCCATAATAGAGTCCAACCGCAATGATCGAATTGATTATCTTCATGCATAAGGATACTAGATTACCTAAAATAAAAGATTTCAAAATCATCATAAACCTCTCTTTTTTCTTTTCTATTTGAATTTCTAGATTATTATATGATGATTTTGAAACTTTTCATATATAGAAATAGAAAGAGATAGACTAGAAATGACATCTCTTATGTCAATGACACCAAAGGGATATTAAATGAATGGAATTAAGATATGGATGGAATATAATGAAATAGAGCCACTTTGAGGTTCCCTATGAAATGAGGCATGGAACGGAGCCACTACGAAGAAGTTTAGGGGGTTACGAAGGAAACTTCGAGTTCATATTGGTCATGGGTTGAGAATGGGAATTGAACTCTATGAGATTTAATCTCTCGTTGTTCCTCAATAGCTCAGTGGTAAAGCGGTCGGCTGTTAACTGACTGGTTGTAGGTTCGAATCCTACTTGGGGAGATTTAATTCATTCCGAATTAAAGAATTCAGAATGTCAAAATGAAAGAGTTCACTTTAAAAGTTAACAGTAGGTAACCCATTCCCTATTTTTATTGCTTTATATCTCATCATATCACATTCTGTTCTACGATATTTGAGAATCACCGTCAATACCTTGGTGTAAGTATAGGATAATCCTTTGTTCCATAGTCCTGGGGCTATTTACAACTAGCCAATTAAAAATTATCAGATGTACTAGTACTAACAAGTGCATCAGAGATATAGCCATTGATTCTCCCGAGAGGTCATAATTACTGCAAGCAAACATATTAATTTAATGACGAGGAACGTATTTTTGCTACGCTACTAATACTTGTACTTGCTTTGCTATTCCCTGTCTGAGGAAGAGTTACGAGGCATAAAAAAAAATGCTGATTCGGGCATGGGAATACTAATACTATATGGTAAAAAACCATTTTCAATAAATTTTAAATCTAAATAAAAAGTAAGGTGACTCCATTACAACAAAAGACCCACCCTTAAGTTCCATCGCTTTGAGTTCGCTATCTCGATCATGATTTTCCTACCCTCAAAGGGAAAGATCTTTTCCTTTTGGGCTGGTTGTGGGCAATGAGGGATTCGAGCCCCCGACACTGTGGTTCGTAGCCACATGCTTTAATCCTCTGAGCTACAGGCCCCACCCCATCTTTTCGATCTGTTCCCAGGAGTACCCTAAAAAAAAATGGAACCTTTCCTCTCTCTAGCCATTTCATTTTGGGTTAAGAAGATGTGAAAGCGCCTTTCTCTCTATAAGAATGATGTGTTTCGAGCTATGAAGTGGGAGAGAAAGGATTTCATAATTAGAGTTTTGGTTTTGAATAAGATGACCTTTTCATTTTTCTTTTCTTCTTTTTCATATTGAAAAAGTAATAAGAATGGGAGGTGTTAAGCTTTTTATCATCTTGGCGTCGAGTTATTTTTTCGCACGACCTCTCCTACAGTAACGTCACCGTAGTAGAGTTTAACCACCAAGTTCGGGATGGATTAGTGTTGTTCCTCTACGCTTAGGACACCAGAATATTGAACCATTAACGAAGAAAGGCATGTGAGAAAAGCATATTGGTTAGTGATTGTGAGGCTCCAATTCTTGATTGGAGGGGACACCAAAGGCCTCTGCCCTTCCATCCCTTGGATAGATAGAGAGAAAGGGCAGAGCTTTTGGTTTTTTCATGTTTTCAAAGAGTTGAACAATGGTTTTTTTGTGTTTTCAAAGAGTTAAAGAATGAAAATAGATGGCGAGTGCCTAATCGATTTGATCAGGTCATGTAGGAATAAGATTCAAGTCTACCGGTCTGTTAGGATGCCTCAGCTGCATATATCACTGCACTTTCATTTGAGACCTATCATAATGATAAATGGCTCATCTCACCATGACCTTCTCTTGAATTCTCAATACTTCTGTCACTCCATCCCCGCAGGGGCAGAGACGTTGCTGTCTCGACTATGCTACCGGAGGCTTTTGGGAAGTCAGAATAGGAGAGCACTCATCTTGGGGTGGGTTTACTACTTAGATGTTTTCAGCAGTTATCCACTTCGCACTTGGCTACCCAACGTTTACCATGGGCATGATAACTGGTACATCAGAGGTGCGTCCTTCTCGATCCTCTCGTACTAGGGAAAGGTCCTCTCAATGCTCTAACATCCATACTGGATATGGATCGAATTGTCTCACAACATTCTGAACCCAGCTCATGTACCCTTTTAATGAGCGAACAGCCCAACCCTTGGAACAAACTATAGCCCCAGGTGGCGAAGAGTCGACATTGAGGTGCCAAACCTTCCCGTCGATGTGAGCACTTGGGGAAGATCAGCCTATTATCCCTAGAGTAACTTTTGTCCGTTAAGCAATGACCCTTCCACTTAGCACCATCAGATCACTAAGGCCGACTGTCGTCTCTACTCGATGGGTGGGTCTTGCAGTCAAGCGCCCTTCTGCCTTTACACTCGAGGGCCAATCTCTATCTAACTCGAGGAAACCTTTGCACGCCTCCATTACCTTTTGGAAGGCCTACACCCCATAAAAACTGTCTACCTGAGACTGTCCCTTGGCCCATAGGTCATGACACAAGGTTAGAATTCTAGCTCTTCTAGAGTGGTATATCACTGATGGCTCGCCCCCCTCCCCCCTGAAAGGAGGCCTTCTTCGCCTTTCACCTAAGCTACGCAGGAAAAGCCTAAAGCCAATCCCAAGGAATAGTGAAGCTTCATAGGGTCTTTCTGTCCAGGTGCAGGTAGTTCGCATCTTCATAGACATGTCTATTTCACCGAGCCTCTCTCCGAGATAGTGCCCAGATCGTTACGCCTTTCGTGCGGGTCAAAACTTACCCTACAAGCAATTTTGTTACCTTAGGATCGTTATAGTTACGATCACCGTTCACTGAGGCTTTGGTCGTCGGCTCCCCTGTCATCAGGTCACCAACTTCCTTGACCTTCCGGCACTGGGTAGGTGTCAACCCCCATACATAGTCTTACGACTTTGCGAAGACCTATGTTTTTGGTAAACGATTGCTCGGGCCTGGTCACTGCAACCCCCTTTGTGAGGAGGCACCCCTTCTCCCAAAGTTACGGGGCTATTTTGCCAAGTTCCTTAGAGAGAGTTGTCTCGCGCCCTTAGGTATTCTCTACCTACCCACTTGTGTCGGTTTTGGGTATAGGTACTTTTTTGTTGAAGATCGTTCAAGCTTTTCTTGGGAGTATAGCATGGGCTACTTTAGTGTCGTAGCGCCTGGTGCTCGAACATTGGCTCGAGGCATTTTCTCTACCCCTTCTTACCCTGAAAAAACAAGGGCACCTTGCATCTTTGAACCGATAACCATCTTTCGGCTAACTTAGCCTCCTCTGTCCCTCAAGACCAATAAGGGGTAAATAGGAATATTCACATGTTATCCATTGACTAAGCCTTTTGGCTTGATTTTAGGCCTTGACTCACCCTTCGTGGAATAAACCTTGTGGAGAAACTCTTGGGTTTTTGGGGCATTAGATTCTCACCAATGTTTGCGTTACTCAAGCTGACATTCTCACTTCTGCTTCGTCCACTCCTGCTCGTGCGGGTGCTTCCTTCTAAGGCAGAACGCTCCCCTACTGATGCATTTTTACATCCCACAGCTTTGGCAGATCGTTTAGCCCTGTTCATCTTCGACGCAAAAGCGCTCGATCAGTGAGCTATTACGCACTTTTTCAAGAGTGGCTGCTTTTCGGCAAATCTCCTAGTTGTCTCTGCACCCTTGCCTCCTTTATCATTAAGTGGTCATTTAGGGGCCTTAGCTGGTGATCTGGGTTGTTTCCCTCTTGATGATAAAGCTTATCCCCTATCATCTCACTGGCCGACCTTGACCCCTATTATTTTGAGGTCATAACTAGTATTCAGAGTTTGCTTGATTTAGTATCGCTCTTGCAGTCCGCATCAAAATAGTTATTTACCCCTATATGTCTAGTCAACTGCTGCGCCTCAATGCATTTCAAGGAGAACCAGCCAACTCTAGGTTCAAGTGGCATTTCACCCTTAATCATAACTCATCCGTTGATTCTTCAACATCAATTAGTTTGGACCTCCACTTAGTTTCACCCAAGCTTCATCTTGGTCATGGATAGATCACCTAGGTTCGGGTCCATAAGCAGTGACAATTGCCCTATGAAGACTCACTTCCGCTACGGCTCAGGTGGGTTCCTTTAACCAAGCCACTGCCTATGAGTTGTCGGCTCATTCTTCAACAGGCACGCGGTCAGAGCCTTGGACTTTTCCCACTGCTTGGGAGCTTACGGTTTCATGTTCTATTTCACTCCTCGATAGGGGTTCTTTTCACCCTTCCCTCATGGTACTACTTCAGTATCGGTCACCCAGGAGTATTTAGCCTTGCAAGGTGGTCCTTTCTAATTCACACGGGATTCCACGTGCCTCATGCTACTCAGGTTAGAGCGTAAGCTAATGATGCTTTTGGCTACTAGACTCTCACCATCTAAGGTGCAGCACTCCACCGCTTCACCTAGCAGCATGACGGTTTTATTGCTCTCCCATTACCTTGTTTTCACGGTTTAGGCTGTTCCTATTTCGCTTATAGCTACTATAGGAATCGCTTTTGCTTTCTTTTCCTCTGGCTACTAGTCGCCGGGTTGTCTCTTGCCTGCCCATAGATTCAGCAGCAGTTTGAAAGGTTAATCTATTCGGCAATCTCTGGATCTACGCTTATTTTTAACTCCCTGAAGCATTTCATCACTTACTACGCCCTTCCTCGTTTCTGGATGCCTAAGTATCCACCGTAAGCCTTTCCTCGTTTGAACCTCGCCTTAACTTTAAGGCTATGCCATCTTAAGGTGCTACTAAATGGAAGGATCTTATCTTATCAACGTCCTTGAATGAGAAATCATAGATCGAATTGCCGAATTGAAAAACTTAGGTGCTATCATATAGCTTTGTATCAACTAAGCTCACGAGTTGGAGATAAGCGGACTCAAACCGCTGACATCCGCCACAGGGTAAACCATCGCCTATCAAGCCCCCAACTGATTCTACCATAGAGGCTAACAATAAACAATAACTCCCTTTCCCCCCTAAACAAAGCTTACAACTTTCATAGTACTGTGCTCTCCAAAGAGCAACTCTTCTCCAAATCTCAAAAGGTGTCCTATTCTAACTAAGGATTCTTGTGGTTCCGGAGGATCTAGCTACAGGAGAACCAGGAACGGAGAGCTTTCCTTTTTTTTTTCACCTCGATTCTTGCGAATGCTGGTTTTTAAGAATGACTGATTGCCCTTTTTAGACCCTTACTGCCCAACCTGAGAGCGGACAGCTAATGCATTCCATTTATTGAATAAGGTTCTATGGTCAGTCCGTGACCCTTGGATACCGAAGGCGTCTTTGGGGTGATCTCATAGTTCATACGGGGTAGAGACGATAGGATCGATCGATGGATTTTCCTTCCTTTTGCCGTATTTCACTCAAAAGGTTGAAGGGAGATAGTGCATCAAGCTGTTCACAAGGGCCAACCTGATCCTCTTGCCTAAGGATCCCAGATGAAGGAACCTTAGTAGAGCCATCGACTCTAACTATCGTCCATGTATGATCGATACTAGATCTGACCAACTGACCATCCTACCTCCTCTACATTCTTGGCAGCCCATCTTTGTCTCAGTAGAGTCTTTCAGTGGCATGTTTCAGTCCTCTTCCCTATTACTTAGAAAAAGTGAGCCACCGATTCAGATACAAGATACTATCAATATCGCTTGGACGGTTAGACACCCAACTCGTAATTGCAATGGCCCAATTGCAAGACCGAAGCTCTACCAACTGAGCTATATCCCCCTGAGCTAAGTGGAGCATGTATGAAGGAATGAGATGTTTCTTCTATTCTTTTCCTTGGCATAGCTGGGCCATCCTGGACTTGAACTAGAGACCTCGCCCGTGAAGTAAATCATTGCACCTACAGTCTAACTAATTGGGAGAGAATAAATAGATTCCTTTTTAGGAGTGATTCATCCTTCTCGAACGCAACATACAACTCTCGGTTGTACTGCGCTCTTCAAGTGTGCTTGTTCCCCTCTATTCCTTACCATGGCAAGTATTTGTGAAATAACTCTAATGAGAAGAAAAAAGAAGGCGTGAAGATACCCCCTTGGGTCAACTCTAGACACTCTAAGATCCTTTTTCAAACCTGCTCCTACTTCGAGTCAAGAGATAGATAAATAGACACGTTCCATTGCACTGATCGGGGGCATTCGTAGTGACTGAGGTCGAACCCTCCGTCACCCCCAGAATGAAAGGGGTGATCTCGTAGTTCTTGGTTTATGAAGATACGTTGTTAGGTTCTCCATTTTATTTTTTTATTGAGGTCGAACCTAAACCTCTGCTCAAGAGATAGCTGTCCATGCACTGATAAGCGATGTATGGATTATCGAGAAAAAATGGAGTCGTGGTGGTCCCCCTTGGACCACTCGGATCCCATAAGTGAATAGAAAGTTGGATCTACATTGGATCCAACCTAAATCATCCCATCTATCCTCCTGAGGAGAAGTTTGGTTTCAAACCCCGATTCAAACAGCAGAAGTACACCATACTAATGTGCCTTGGATGATCCACATCTTAGGGTCAGGCACTGATGAACATATTGAACTATCCACGTGGCTGAGAGCCCTCACAGCCCAAGCACAACAACGTAATTATCAGGGGTGCGCTCTACCACTGAGCTAATAGCCCGTCGTGTAGGCCTCCTGCTGGGGCCCTATTATGCCAAGCCAATAGTGAGAGAAACTCTATCCCTCTCTTTCCTTTTTACGCCCCCATGTCCCTCCCGTGTGGCGACATGGAGGCTTAAAAGGGGATCTTCTCAACTTGTTTTAACCTAGGATAATAAGCTCATAGGCTTGGTCTTACTTCATCGTCGAGAAAGGAAAAAAGGCTTCCATCTCCAAGTTTAACTCAGACGTAGCTTGCTTCTTTCTGGGTATGAAGCAGTGCCAAACCAAAATACCCAACAAGCATTAGCTCTCCCTGAAAAAGAGGTGATCTAGCCGTACCTTCCAATATGGCTACCTTGTTACGATTTCACTCCAGTCACTAGCCCTGCCTTCGGCATCCCCCTCCTTGCGATTAAGGTAACGACTTCGAGCATGGCCAGCTCCCATAGTGTGACGGGCAGTGTGTACAATGCCCGAGAATGAATTCACCACCATATGGCTGACCAGCGATTACTAGCTATTTTAACTTCATGCAGGCGAGTTGCAGCCTGCAATCGAAACTGAGGATGGATTTTTGGAGTTAGCTCAGTCTTGTAGGATTGTGACCTTTTGTCCTGGCCATTGTAACACTTGTGTCAACCAAGGCATAAGAGGCATGACGACTTGATGTCATCCTCAACTTCCTCCAGCTTATCACTGGCAATCTACTTTGGGTTCCAAACTCAATGGTGGAAACTAAACATGAGGGTTGCATTCGTTGCAAGACTTAATCCAACACCTTATGGCATGAGCTGACGATAGCCATGCACTACCTGTGTTCGCATTCTCGAAGGCACCCCTCTCTTTCAAGATGATTAGCGGCATGTCAAGCCCTGTTAAGGTTCTTTGTTTTGCATCGAATTAAACCAAAAGCTCCACCAGTTGTGCAGGCCCCCGTCAATTCCTTTGAGTTTCATTCTTGTGAACATATTCCCCACGTGGGATACTTAACGCATTAGTTACAACACTACACAAGTTGATATGCACAGCGCCTAGTATCCATCATTTACGGCTAGGACTACTAGGGTATCTAATCCCATTCGCTCCTTTAGCTTTTGTCTCTTAGTGTCAGTGTCGGCCCATCAGAGTACTTTCACCGTTGGTGTTCTTTTCGATCTCTACGCATTTCACCGTTCCACCGAAAATTTCCTTTGCCCCTATCGTACTCCAACTTGGTAGTTTCCATCGCCTATCCATGGTTGAGCCCTAGGATTTGACGACGGACTTAAAAAGCCACCTATAGACGCTTTACGCCCAATCATTTTGGATAAAGCTTACATCCTCTATATTACCGCAGTTGCTGGCACAGAGTTAGCTGATACTTATTCCCCAGATACCGTCATTGCTTCTTCTGCGAGAAAAGAAGTTCATGACCTGTGGGCCTTCTACCTCCGTGCGGCATTGCTCTGTCAGGCTTTCGTCCATTATGGAAAATTCCCCACCGCTACCTCCCATAGGAGTCTGGGCCATGTCTCAGTCCCAATGTGGCTGATCATCCTCTCGAACCAGCTATTGATCATCGCCTTGGTAAGCAATTGCCTCACCAACTAGCTAATGATACGCGAGCCCCTCCTTTGATGGATTCCTCCTTTTGCTCCTCAGTCTACCGGGTATTAGCAACCATTTTCAGCTATTGTTCCCATCCCAAGGGAAGGTTTTTACGCGTTACTCACCCGTCTGCCACTGAAAACACCACTTCTCGTCTGACTTGCATGTGTTAAGCATGCCACCAGTGTTCATCCTGAGTTAGGATCAAACTCTCCATGAGATTCATAGTTGCATTACTTATAGCTTCCTTATTCATAGACAAAGCTGATTCAGAATTGTCTTTCATTCCAAGGCATAACTTGTATCCATGCGTTTCATATTTGCTTGGAGTTCGCTCTTAGAAATATAGCGATCCCTACCCCTTTATATAAATCCCACGAGCCTCTTATCCATTCTTATTTAATCACGGCGGGGGAGCAAGTCAAAGGGTTTAGGGATAATCAGGCTCGAACTAATGACTTTCACCACGTCAAGGTGACACTCTACCGCTGAGTTATATCCTTTCCCCCATCAAGAAATAGAACTAACTAATCCTAAGGCAAAGGGTCGAGAAACTCAAGGCCACTATTCTTGAACAACTTGGAGTCAAGCTTTCCTTTCGCACTATTACGGATATGAAATGAAAATAATGGAAAATTTTGGATTCAATTGTCAACTGCTCCTAGCGAAAATAGGATTGACTACGGATTCGAGCCATAGCACATGGTTTCATAACATAAAACCGTATGATTCTCCCGATCTAAATCAATCCAGTTTTACATGAAAAAGATTTGGCTTAGCATGTTCTATTTGATATGGATAGGAGAAGTGGTATTTTTTTCTTAAAAAAGTAAAAAATCAGAACCAAGTCAAGATGATACAGATCAACCCCTTCTTCTTACGCTAAAGATCTTCCTATTTCCGAAGGAACTAGAGTTACATCTCTTTTCCATTTCCATTCAAGAGTTCTTATGTGTTTCCATGCCCCTTTAAGACCCCAAAAAATTGACAAATTCCTTTTTTAGGAACACATATAAGATTCATCATTACCAAAAGGATAATGGTCACCCCACGATTAACTACCATCAAGTTCATTTATGAATTTCATAGTAATAGAAATACATGTCCTATTGAAACAAAATTTGTAACTTGCTATCCTCTTGCCTAGCAAGCAAAGATTTACCTTCGCGAAAAAGATGATTCATTCGAATCAACATGAAAGCCCAACTACATTGCATTGCTAGAATCCATGTTGTATATTTGAAAGAGGTTGACCTCCTTGCTTCTATGGTACAATTCTCTTCCCGTTGAGCCTTCTTTCTTCTCGGTCCATAGAGACAAAATGTAAAATTGGTGCTAACAGTTAATCACAAAAGAAAGGACTCACTGAGCCGAGATCACTAACTAATACTAATCTAACACTAATATAATAGAAAAGAACTATCTTTTCTGTATACTTATGTATACTTTCCTCGGTTTCATTGCTACTGTGGGCTTTACGCAATCGATTGGATCATATAGATATCCCTTCAACACAACATAGGTTGTCCAAAGGATCTCGAAGACCCACCAAAGCACGAAAGCCAGGATCTTTCAGAAAATGGATTCCTATTCGAAGAGTCCATAACCGCATGGATAAGCTCACACTAACCGGTCAATTTGGATCCAATTCGGGATTTTCCTTAAGGGGTATCGGTTAGGAATTAGAATGTAATAATATCGATTCATAATCTATTCATATAGGTAAAGAAGAAAAGGTTCATTATTGACTCAAGTGTTGTCCCTATGGGATAGGGATAGAGAAAGAGGAAAAAACCAAAGATTTCACATAGTGCTTTTAATCAAAAAATCAATCTGATTTAATTTTTTCATACCCTTCACTCAATGAGAAAATGGGTCAGATTCTATAGGATCAAACCTATGAAACTTCAGGAAGGAAAGATGGAAGGGAATAAAATAAAAAAAGAAATAAAAAAAGAGAAAAAAATAATAAATAAATAAGTAAATGAAAATGAAGTAGATGAACCCAAATTCCAAATGAAAAAATTCAAACTTGAAAAAGTATCTTTCTGATTCTCGAAGAATGAGGGACCAAAGGATTGATCAAGAAAGATCTCTTGTTCTTATGATAAGATCATGTGATTGGATCCACAGATGTTTGGTAAAAAGAAGAATCTTGTCCTTTGAGAATAATTAAAAATTGAAAGTGTTTAATTGGAACATGAAAACATGACTGAGTTTGTCCTAGTTACTCTTTGGGACGGCGTGGAAAAAGGGAGCAGATTCTTGAACGAGGAAAAGGACCCAATGACTTCGAAAGAAATGAACAAGGAGCTATATGAGGTGAAAATCTCATGTACAGTTCTGTAGAGTGGCAGTAAGGGCGACTTATCTGTCAACATTTTCGCTATCACCCCTAAAAAACCAATCTCTACCTTATGTAAAGGTGCCAGAGTACGATTATCCTCTAGATTTGAAATCACTGCTTATATACCTAGTATTGGCCATAATTCATAAGAACATTCTGTAGTCTTAGTAAGAAGGGGAAGGGTTCAAGATTTACCCAAAGTGAGATATCACATTGTTCAAGGAACCCTAGATGCTGTCGGAGTAAAGGATCGTCAACAAAGGCGTTCTAATGCATTGTAGATTCTTATCCAAGACTTGTATCATTCGATGATGCCATGTGAATCGCTAGAAACATATGAAGTGTTTGGCTAACCTAATAACGAAAGTTTCGTAAGGGGACTGGAGCAAGCTACCATGAGACAAAAGATCTTTTTTCTAAAGAGATTCGATTCAGAACTATTATATATCCAAGGTCCAATATTGAAATAATTTCAGAGGTTTTTCCTGACTTTTTTCGTGTCAACAAACAATTCGAAATGCCTCGACTTTTTAAAAATAGGTCCGGGTCAAATAACAATGATCAAAACACTTCTTTTTACACTATTTTGGAAACCCAAGGACTCAATCGTATGGATATGTAAAAGATAGGATTTTCAATCCTAGCAGGAAAAGGAGGCAAATGGATACTCAATTTAAAATGAGTAAAC
>JAJFZO010000609.1:2167500-2235000 GCA_021397835.1 Moringa oleifera | reverse complement strand
CTATTAGTTCTACGCCATCTCTGGTGATGAATTAACAATTCGAAGTGCTTTTCTTGCGTATTCTTGATAAACCAACGTTTATATATAGATGTAGGGGGATCTGTTTGGGAAGTAAGAAGCTCATTTGACATCTCTTCATCTGCAAAGAATTCTTGATGTGAAAACACAGAGACAAAGGGCTGATCTTTGAATAGGAAAAAGAGTGGATCCACAGGGTCCCAAATGAATTGGCTTATTCAAAAAAAGCCTTGTTCTTTGGAAGATCTATCTCGTGTCAGGTACTGTATGGTTCCACTTTGCAAAAACTATGAATCATTCGCTTGAAGCTCATCCTTTTCATCATAAATGATCCGCTTACCCTAAAATGACCTGGTCCAATAGAGTGAGATCCATTTTTTGGGGAATATGAGTCAAAGCAATAACAAGAATATTTCTAGTGGAACATCTTTCACAATCCCTGGAGAGAGAGTTCACTAATAGACCGAGGGATAAGTAATTCGACTCATTCACATCCAGATCATGAATGTTTGGAATCCATATTATGCAAAGAGACATTGCTTTTGCTAATTCGAATTGAAGGGTGATATAAAATTGGTCTATTTTCGGCATCATATCCATAGTTAGCACATTCATCATAGTTAGAAGCTTTAGCTCCCTATCAAGTTCACGATCGATATCGTCAGTATCATCAATATCGTCACTATCATCAATATCGATATCATTAATAAAAAAACCTTTAGGCTAGTTATCTAGGAACTTGTTTAGAAATACTGTAATCAAAGGAACATAGGAGTTTGTCACTAGGTATTTGACCAAATAGGACCGTTCGGTTCCTATAGAACCTATCACTAAAATACCCTCAGAGGGGGATAAGGCTAAGCGAAGCGAAAAGAGTTTTCCATGAGATGGGAAATGAAAACTATTAGCCCTACACAAAATTTATGAATAAGTGATTGTCTGTAATAAGCAAGGAATATCCGTCTTTCTACTAAACAGGATGTATTGAACTCATAATTCATTAGATACTTTTTATAAATGTCAACTAAGTATCGTAAGTAAATTTTTCTCGGTTTTTCAATCATTTGATAACCAGAGTCATTCTTTGATAAATGATCACTATGAGTCAAACTCAATAGAATTTGATCAATCCTTTTTTCTGCTGTGAAGGTGGAGAATTGAACCAAGAATTCTTTTTCTTTATCATCAATCGAATCACTGTTCATGACATAAGATTCTATTTTATCATCAATCCAATCACCACTCACGTTTTTTTTTTTTTTACCAATGAATAGATCTCTTTACTTGTATGACTTTGATGTCTCGTGTTTCTCAAAAAAGTGATTCGATTGATGGGATATAATACTTATGAGATCAATGATATCGATGACATTGATAATCAAATATTTCTTCTTAGAACGTATTGATTTGACCCCATAAGCGAGATCACTACCCTATAGCATGTTGCCTCCAGAACCTCATATTTCCTATAGAGAATCTCCTAATTGTTCCAGAGCAACTAGAAAGAGATTCTTTAACCAGAAAGAATTTAGTTCAGATGTAGGATACCTATCTAAAAGTTTTCGCAACTTAATCATGTATGATGGAATCATCAAAGATTTGACCCTTTCAAACTCTATCTGTAACTCACTATAGGCTAGGGAAACAAAAAGAAGATGCATACGAACGAGATATCCAACAATAAGAAGAAGGAAAAGGATTGAATAGAGGAACTTCTGAACATTTAACGATCTCAAATGTGTTGATATCAATGGTGACTCATTTTTTCGATGAATTATTTCTTTGAACAGAAAAAGATTACGTAAACACTTACTCGAAATCTCACTTATCAGATTCTATTGCGGAAGACACAATTTTTTCTGAAAAATTCGCCATGATATATCTGATCTATGCGTAACATCATGAAAAATGGATGCAAATTTTTGACTACTACTTAGTATCGACAATAGGCCTGAAAAAGTATCTAAAAATATCAAATTTAGATATTTGTACCTTGCTAAAGTAAGGAACCATGGCATATATGTTTGGAATCAATTCCATTTTGAGAGAGTTGAAAAAGTACTATCTCGTTGAAAGGTTTTATCTATCTACCTTTTCTCAATGCATTTCTTCAGACAAAGGCTCTACTTTTTCCTATTTTCAGATGGTAAATATTTCTCATAACATGGAGTATGAATCAAACCCATGTTTGAATTGAAATTGAGATATTGATGCAAGTTCTTCTATTTTGAATTAGATGGATTCATATCTGAAAGAGGTTGACAATAAGTTCTTTCAAAATTGACTATTTGTCCCTCTGTTAGAGGTGTTTCAAAAATGTGTGCAATCGAGTGAATAGCTCTATGAACTAATGGATCAGATCGGATTGCAAAATGAAAAGATTTGTGCATGTTATACCTTTCATCACCACTTTGTGGAAAATCCTTAGATATGAATATGTTAGATACCTATGACTCGATTGGCGAAGATGAAATAGTATCTCTCTCCTAAAAAGTATGTTTTATTTTTACCACCGCATAAAGAAAATATTTTGTACGAATGAACAAGATATTGAGGAATTGTCCATACGTAAAATCATAATTATTAATACGAGCTTTTTTCACATAAAAAGGGAATCTTTTGTTACAATAGAAGTAAAAATGATGTGGATTATTCAAGAATCGAAGTCGATTTGCTTTATAAAAAAAAGATATCAATGAACTTCTTTGAAATGGTTTCACGAGATTCAGTCAATTATCTTGATTGTGGGATATCATTAAGAAATAAGAATCTGTGTTATCAAAAGATTTCCTGTGATTCTTTCTAGTATGGAATAAGCCAATCATCCACTTTGGTATCTCATTGAACAAAAATAGTGATTTTGTGCCACCATTGATCAAGAATTTCGATTTTTGAAGTATTATGATCATCCAATAAGAAAGGTTTTAATTTTTTCAAATGAATGATTTGAAGACCTATTGATTCTAACAACTGATTGCAGAGTTGATCGTTCAAACCTTTTAATTCATAATGTGGATCTCAGACCTATGAATGGTGATATTCTCGAAACTCACAAAGAAAAAAAGAAGTGAATTAGACAAAAAGAGAAGTAACTTGGACAAAAAAAGAAGTAATTTTGACAAAAAGAAACAAAGTAACTTAGACAAATCTTTTTTGTCAATAACCTCAGATCAATCAATCGAAGATTGATTAATACGTAATTGATCAAACACTATCTGAAAATGGCTCCGCTGCTAAAAAACGAAATGTTCCAAATGCTCTTGAAAATTCTTGCTCCCATTAGACCATTTGTATCTATATGCATTAGGATCCTGATTTATGGATCTCTCAGTTCAAAAAAGAAAAATAAGAGGATCGAACCATTTCTTTTGACTCTTTTTCAAATTTGATAAATGTTGGTTGATCGTATATTTCATTATAGTTTTATGATTTAGAGTATCATTTCCTATTTGATCCATTTGAATTCCATATTTGAAGTTACGATCGAATCTATTCGTTAAAAGGAATTGATTCAATACATTTCTTCCATAGGTGATACATTGGATTTGAATCAGATTTTGGATCAATCTATATCGATTGACTACTTCCATTATGTTGTTGCTAGCAAATACCACTATTTTTGGTTTTGGATCTTTTAAATCATTCCTGTAAGAGATCTGGACCCATTGTTTTTTATCCTTCGATAAAAAGATTCATTTAAAAAATAGAAGGTAGAACCAATAAAGATTTCTTTTTTGATTCATCCCTAGAGTTGAATACCTCATTCAAGAATTTTTTTTTTATCCAATCCGTAGGAATCAATAGAAAAGGGGAATCCCTTATGATACACCAGATCCGGCTCGGTTATTGATAGAGTGAATAGATCTGCCATTTCTTGAAATCTTTCTTCTGATTCAAAATCGTGGTGTAACATGTATCCCCCTCTGTTCCCATCATGGAATAGATGAAATAAATCAGAAAATGGATTTTTGTTCAAGAATGAAATCTTATTGGAACTGTCCATATCCAGTCATCCTTCGGAACCATATCACATCCCAGATCTGATGAAATAGGATAAAATAAGATGGTGTTCTGTAAATACGTAATTATCATGAATATGTTAACTATTTCTTTATTTTTCAATTTCTTGGAAGGGACAAAAGAAACATCTTGTTCTTTCTTCAACAATTTTTGATCCCTAGTGGACCTCTTAGTAGGATTCGAACTCAGATGAAGTTCTCACCATCTGTCAGAGAAAAAAGAATGAATGGGTCTTGTAGGATTCCCAAGAAATTCTTCAATTTCTTCGAGAAGCAGATGATTCACGTTTTGTGAATAGCCGGGACATTGAGGAATATCCAGAAAGGCATTTAGGTAATTGATCTAATTCTATCTCTGTTCATTCCGTTTGAAGAAATGAAGGATCCCAAAGAATCGATCTTTCTTTTAGTTGCCACCGGTGTCATAGAATTACTTAGCGTAGATACAATATGATTAGGTATCATATGAGCAGGCTCGACAAAAACTTTGTACAGCTTCTTCGATTTCTCGATAAAGAGTAATATGACCAACATTGGTTTGAATTTATATACAAAGAATTTCTTTTTTTATACTTCTTACTATTAGATAATGTCCATAAATCTCATGATAGGTACCCAAAGATTCATTGTGAACTTCGATGGGAACTTCTCTTGAAGCAATAACGCATTGATCTAGTTGCCACCGAAGCCACAAAGGACTATCTAAATGGATTCTTTTATGCTGATAAGCTCCAATTGCATCATAGGAATTACAAAAAAATTGTTCTTTCATATACTTATAGTTATTATCATCAATTCTTTTATTTTTATAGTTTTTTTCGATTACATGGATTGTACCTATTTACACAAATACCTCGACGAGTCTTGCTCGTTAATACATAGAGCCCCATAAGTATATCTTGAGTCGATACCAAAATGGAATCCCTAATATCTGGAGACAAGAGATTCATACGAGAAAACATAAGTAAATGAGCCTCCGCTTAAGCCTCTAAAGATAAAGGTACATGAACAGCCATTTGATCCCTATCAAAGTCTGCATTGAATCCCTTACGAATTAATGAATGTAAACAAATAGCATGTCCTTCCACTAAAATCGGTTGGAATGCCTATATGCCTAATCTATATAGAGTAAGAGCTCTATTCAGCAATACAGGATGCCCCCACATAACTTCTTAAAGTATTTCCCATATAATCAGCCCTTTTTCCCGAATTTTACTCTTAGCAACTCCTATGTTTGAAGCAAGATGTTGTCTAATTAGACCACGAATTACAAATGTTTGGAAAAGCTTTATTGTTATTTCATGAGGCAATCCACAACAATGTAATGAAAGTGAAGGTCTAACAACAAGGATGGAACGGCTCGAATAATCGACCCGTTTGCCAAGTAGAGTCTCATGAAATCTTCCCTCTTTGCCTTCATTTACATTTGAAAACGACTTGTAAACCTTATTATGGCCATCCCTCATTGGTTGTCCATGGATTCCATTATCAAGAAGTGTATCCGCGGCTTCTTGTACCAATTTTTCATGACACATTACTAATTCTCCTGGCATAAATCTACTTATTGTTAATAAATCAGTAAAAGTATTGCTCTGATACATAACTCTTCTATAGAGTTCATTAATATCTGAACTCATTAGTTTACCCGCATTTATCTGAATGATCGGTCTCAACTCAGGAGGAAGAACCAGTAAGAAACATAAAACTATACATTCTCATTCTATATTTGTTCGAATAAAATGCTTAGCTAATTCCATGCGTCTAATTAAAAAATCCTTTCTTCTTCTAATTTTTCAATCTTCCCATTCATTCCCCATGGGAACTTCTTCTCCTAATTCTTTCCATTCTACCAACGAATAATCTATAACAATTCATAAATCTAGATCGACTAATTATTCTCGGATATCACCCACCCTAGTAGAAATTTCCCGATTTTGAAATATATCGAAACCTTGGGTAGCAAAAAAAAGCAAGATGCTATATTTCCAGGATTGGATTTCATATTTGAACGAATCTCGTAATCGTAAGAAAGTAGGTTTTTTTAGTTATGGGCCTAGCAAAAGAAAAATTAGGATAGGATCCTATATGATCTCCTCCCCCCCTTTAAAACTGGACATGAGAGTTTCCTCTTGTTCTGCTTAGGTAGTTATTCCAATACCAAATAAAGATAAAGAAAGAGGATCTTGCTTTTAAAGTAAATTCTAGAAAACCCTAAAAAAATTGACTCCTTACTCAAGTTCCCAGTGAAGATCAAGCAACATTTCATTGATTCAATTCATTTTTCTGATTTTTTGAATTCTTTATTCAATTATAAATTATGCCAGAAATGAAATGTGAAATTCTTGAGAGTCTACTTCCCTTCGAATGCTGAATTCCCTTAAATGAAAAGAGTGCCTTAGAATTCATACAGGATTTACTTGTTTATGTATCATTCCATTCGATCGTTTAGGTCTTGCGTCACCTCAACGATTATGCCACGATGTCTTTAAAGCCTATATGCGATGTATAGACTCCTGCAACTATGACATATTTGTTTATTTGAACATAAACAAAATTGCATTCCTTTCTAAAAGTAAGAGGAATGGTTAATTCCACAAAAAGAAAGAAGTCTTTTTTCACGAGGTACAACTAGAAATCCTATTTATTTTTTATTGAATCGACCATAGACCAATCCCCTTTTTTGAAGGAGTATTGAATACACCCATAACTCTGAGCTTCATGTTACTTCTCCCAAGAGACATGTCAGATCCAGGGCACCCAATTCGATTAAATGGGATGACAGTTTATCATTCCTAATCTGTAAAATAATAATTTTCATCAAATCACACATCGTAGTATACTAGGCCTTCTAATTCTTTAAGGGGTTTATCTAAAAGATTCGCAACATAGCTAGGAAGATGTTTCAAATACCATACATGGGTTACTGGACATGCTAGTTTTATGTATCTCATTTGATATCTTCGTATCCGTGAATCAACAAATTTAACTCCACATTGTTCACAAAATTTCGGGTCTTCTTTTTCACCTTCGATCACTCAATAATTTTCACAAGCACAAATTCCACTTTTTATAAGCCCAAAAATTCTTTCACAAAATAATCCATCTTTTTTTTAGTTTATTGGTTTTGTAATAAAAAGTATAGGGTTTTGTCACCTCTCCAATTATCTCTCTATTAGGTAGGATTTTAGTTGCCCAAGCACTTATTTGTTGAGGAGAAACTGATCCAATTTGGAGCTGTTGATGTTTATATCGATCGATCATAGAACAAAAAATTCTGATTCATTTTGATTAAACTTCCTTCCTATTAATCTGGAAGTTCTTCTCAGATACAAGGAGATGATTCAGTTCCAGAGCCAAAGATCGTAGTTCTCAAACGAGTAATCAAAAAGATTCTAAAGCATCCTCGGGTTTAGGTATTGTTTCTTCAATGATTGTAGTACCAAGTACTTCTTGGCGAGCTTTAATATGATCAGATTTATAAGTAAGCATCTCTTGTAAAATATGAGCAACACTAAATCCCTCTAGAGCCCAAACCTCCATTTCTCCTACTTACTGTCCCCTCTGCTTGGACTTGCCTCTAAGGGGTTATTGTGTAACAAGTGCATAATGTCCACTAGAACATCCATGTATTTTATCATCAACTTGATAAATTAATTTCAAGATATAAGGCTTTCCTATTATAACAGGCTGTTCAAAAGGATCTCCTATTCTTCCATCAAATATTCTACTTTTTCTCGGATACTCAGGTTCAAATACCCATGGATTCGCTATTTGCTTATTGGCTTCATATAATTCAGAAAACACAAGTTTTCTCAAAGCTTCTTGTTCATATCTCTCATCAAAAGATGCTATTCGATAATGTCTATTTAGTAGACTCCCTGCTAACCCAAGCGAGCATTCAAATATCTATCTTACATTCATTCATGAAGGTACTCTTAATGGGTTGAAGACCATATCAACAGGTCTTCCTTCTTGCAAATAAGGCATATCCTATCTAGGTAAAATTTTTGAAATGATACCTTTATTTCCATGTCTTCCAGTTACTTTATCACTTACTTTGATTTCACATCTCTGTGAAACATATACACAAATCATTTCTGAATTATAACTAGAACCCCTCTTTTTCTGAATCTATCTCATATCAATAACTCAACCTCTACCACCTATAGGTAATTTTAGACAAGTTTCCTTTGAAGTGGATACCTGAAAGCCAAGTATGGCCTGCAGTAATCTATCTTCAAGAGCATACGATGATTCTTTTACCACCTGAGGCATTAATTTACCTACTAAAATATCGCCTGTCTTAACCCAAGATCCCAGCATCACAATTCCATTTTTGTCTAAATTGCAGAGTAAACGGCCTTCTAGATTCAGTATTTCGTTAGTGATCCTTTCGGGACCTTGGCTTGTCACATGAGTCTGAATTTTATATTTCCATATGTGAAAAGAAGTATTAATATCTCCATATATTAGACGCTTGCTAATGAATACCGCATCTTCAAAATTGTAACCTTCCCATGGCATATAAGCTAATGTTTTTCCCCAAAGTGAGTTCGCTAGCAACTATAGCGGCACCATCCGTTAAAAATTGTCCCTTTTTAATGCATTTACCTGCTGAACTTGGGGTTTTTTATGCATACAAGTATTTTTGTTGGAACGTTGATACATAACTAATGGAACATTTAGAGTATCTCCATTGCCTGATAAAATGATATTGTTAGTATCGGTATAAATGACCTTTCCCACATTTTCAGCTATAACGGGAACCCCTAAATCTAGAGCCACTTGGCGTTCCAATCCAATTCCAATGATGCATTTCTCAGACCGAGAAAGCGAAACTTCTTGACGTTGCATATTAGAACTCATTAAAGCCCGATCCGCATCATTATGCTCGATAAAAGGAATGAGGGAAGCTCCAATAGAAAAATATTGGAAAGAAACAATACTTCGAAGATGAACCTCTTCCCATGTGATAGTCAGGAATTCTTAGCGGTGTCAAGCTGGAACAATCTCTTTTTCTTGAATACCTGGATTCAGAGCCAAAGAATTTCCTGCTACTACCATATAATATTCATCTCTACTTAGTGATAAATAAAGCATCCATGCTTTTTTTGATTTCTTAAAGATTTCATAAAATGGACTTCCTAGAGACCTCCAATGACCAATCCTAGCATGAATTGCTAAAGATCCAATAAGTCCAACATTGATTCCTTCAGACATGTCAACGGGGCAAATGTGCCCATAGTGATTAGGATGGATATCTAGTATCCGAAAATTTCCAGTTCGCCCTGTTAATCCTTCAGGGCCCAAATAACTCAAATTTCTCTCATGAACTATTTATGTAAATGGATTAGTTTGATCCAAAACTTGAGATAATGGGTGTAATCCAAAAAAAGATTCATAAGTGGTTGTTAACGGAGTTAAAGTTACCAAATTATAAGGAGTCGGTATCAATTTATGCCTAATTGCTTTGGATATAGTTCCTTTAACTACATTTTCTAAACGAACCAGAGCCAATCCGAATTGGTCTTGTAAGAGATCCACTACAGAACAAATATGTTTATTTTTCAAATAATTCATATCGACAAGTGTACCCATTCCAAATTTCATTCCAATCAAATGATCAGCAATTGCCAATATATCTCATGGTAACAAAAATGTATTGTTCTTAGGTATATTAAGATTCAGTCTCCGGTTCAGATTTCGTCGACCACTCCTTCCTAATTCACATCTTTGGTGAAAGATTTTTTTTTTTTTTTTGTAATTCCTTACATAAGGAATCAAAAAATATAGGATCCCTACCTACATAAGAAAATTGTTGATAAAACTCTAGAATGGCATTTTCTTTTGACCCAATTTTTGTTCTCCTTATCTATTAAGAAAGACAAGAAAATTTCAGGGTAGCAAATACTCTCTAGAATTTCTCTTAGATTCGAACCCATAGCTGATGATAGAACTAGAATAGATATTTTCTGTTTCCTACTCACATGAGCAAATATCATTGCTTTTTTATCAATCTCTAATTCTAACCTTCCTCCCCAATCTGATATTATAGTGCTGGTATAGACCGAAATTCCATTATGATCTAATTCTGATTGGTAATAGATACTGGGGCTTTGCAATATTTGATTGATCATAATTCTGTGTATTCCATTTACTATAGAAGTTCTAAGGGAATTCATTAGAGGAATGTTTTCAATAAAAATTGTTTGTTCTTGGATATTCCTATTGGGTTTCCAAATTAATCCCGCGGATACATATAATTCAAAAGAATATGTGAGTGATTCATATACAACATCTCTTTCTTTTATCAACAGTTCTACCAATTAATATGTTTCCACAAATAATTAAAATTCAATTTCTTGATCTGTGTCTTCCATTTTTGGAAACTTATAAAGTTCTTCTTTTAAGCCCTGATCAATAAACCTACAAAATCCTTCAAATTGTATCTGATTAAACCTAGATATCATAGACATTCACTCATTTCCATCTCGGAGCATTTTTTTTAATTTCTTATTTATTGAAAAATCTCATTTCTTATTCTTTATCAAATCATATGAATATGATTCGATTTAGCAATAATGGAATTTATATTCTGTTTACTAAATCACATGAAATTTTACCCAACTCCATATATATATCTAATGTATGAAATACGTAGGAGCAGAAGAATAAAGATTATACTCAAATTGGAATTTATAACAGAAAGATACAAATGGAAAAGAATTGATAAATACCACTTAGACTCATGGAGTTTTGCATAGAATATCAAAAAAAGTAATCCAATTTTTACCATTATTATGATGTTACATATTCCAATCTGATTAGATACCAAAAAAAATAAACGTATTCATGATTTGATCTGTTTGCAAAGATAAAGACATAATAATCAGAAACAATAAACATAAAGTTGATTTTTATAACACTTGGCTTTTTTGTGTATTCTATTGTTCAAAAAAAGATTCGTAGAGAAGAGAAATCTTTGTTTTACTGATATAACTCACCTAATTTTTCCCAGCAAAAGCAAGCGTGGGAAAAAGACTCTTGATACTTTTTTGATTCTAAACCTATGGAGGTTCTCTAAAGTAGTATTTACTGACTGAGTTTTGAATTAGATTGGATAGCCAGAGCAGGAATCTAATTAATAGTTGTGTAAAGGATGGAAGAAACTTTGTATACAGACTCATGAGAGTCTCAAAGTGCTCAGGCATTCAATCAATATTAGATTAGATGGATAATTGACTTTTACTTAATGAAGGGTAACAAAAAAAAGGGCAAAAGAATAAGTCTTATTATTTCTACATGTTAATAGCATTCCTTTGACACTTCTAAAAGTCTTACTATGTATGTAGTTTGCTTGTGCTTAATCTTTATCAATTCCACTATAAATCATATAAGAACTTGTTATAAGCAGATTTTTTGGAGTATTTCATCAATAGTGTTGGGTCAGAATCACTTTTTTTTTTTTTGACTCTGCACTAGTGATTTCACTATTATTAATGAACAATAATGGAATAATTTCTTCATATTCATAGAAATGGGGGACATAATTCACAAGGATATAGTAAGTCTCGCTTGGGTTGCTTTAATGGTAGTCTTTACATTTTTTCTTTCACTCATAGTATGGGGAAAAAGTAGACTCTATAGGTACTACTAATTGAGTTAAGGAATCAAACTATATCAATTGTTTTCGAGATTGTTCTGCAAAGTCTTTTTTACTATTAAATTTAATTCATTTTTTTAATGAATTAAATTTAAAAATAAAAAAATATTTTTGTTTCTAAATTCTATTCTATTGGATTCTAGTGAAGTAATGTATTCTATGAATAATATATATGAATATTACCTTTTCTTTTCAATCAAAATCAAATAAATATTTCAATAATTCCCATGTTCATATTTCAAAAGTACGTAAAAGAGATTTCAAAAGCACTTAAAAGGGATACGGATGGTAGGATTCGATGAATCGGCTCTTACCTGAGTGATATATGGACAATGAGGGGCAACAGACCCCTTTTTATTTTACTTTTTATTTATTTGTTTTTATTCCCCTCTTTACTGTTCAAACAAAGATAAAAGAAAAGTGGTTCTTGTATCCAAAAAAAAAAAAAAGATCTTACCTTGGTTGAGTCACATATTGCGCACTTACTACTTGTTTTATTAGTTTAGAAATGTGATTTATGCTATGTTTTATTGACTCATTTTATATTTTTATATCAGGGCTTAAAGGTTAAAGCATGGTACCCCTTTTCCAAATCCGAAGAAGTTACCATCGAACTCCTTAGATTTGGATCATTTGTCAACTACTCAATCAATTAGAATACTAAAATTAAATTACTTGATTTTGTTTTTTATTAAAATATGCGATATCTCGGCCATTGGCCATTAATTTGATTCTTTTGATAGATGCCAAGATTCTTGTTGCAAACAATTAGAAATTTAGGAATTAGAAAATCATAAGAGTACGACTTACCTTTCGATTATTTTAGATTGATTGGAATCAATCCAAAGCAAATCAAATAGATCAAGCAAAGAAATGAAATTGAAATACTATTTATATTACATATGATATTTAATTGATATCGTCATATATGAAAATAAAGATACATAATCTATGAAGATAGATATTGTAGCTTGCTCTATATTAAGATATTAAACTTGTATTTTTATACATTAAAACTTTGTACATTACAATAACAATAATAAATAGTACGATAGAAAGAAATAGATGAATCTTTCTTTCTACCATACTATCTGGCCTCATAGAAGACTGCGAATTCTAATTTCATTTAAGATAAGAAATTGAAATCCTTTTTGTCATTGATAGTCAAGTCCTAATTCAAACATTGAAATTTTTGGGTAGACATGATAAATCTGGATCATTCCATTTCCTCATTTTGAACCTTTTTTTTCACTGAAAGAACCTATTAGAGTCCATCATAACATAATACCTAATTATTGGTATGAAAAAAATTTTGTAATAGGAAAGACTCAACTCTTATCTTCTTACAAATGAATTCTCAAAAAATCAAATCTTTTCTATTTGATTTAATTTATAAAAATTATCGAAATCGTTTCATTTATTGGTGTCAAAATAAATAGGATATGTGGTATAAAAATAGAGAATCTATTCTTTTTTTCCCCAAATAAAGATAAGATCTTAGAGATTGTGTAATGCTTACTCTCAAACTCTTTGTTTACACCGTAGTGATATTTTTTTTTTCTTTGTTCATCTTCGGATTCCTATCTAATGATCCAGGACGTAATCTTGGACGTGCATAATAAAAAAATAAGGGTTTTCTTGCTTGATTTTTATAAAAATTATAATATTATTAGGATTTTATTTATTCTAATTCCACGTCATTAAAACAGAAACGAAAAGAGAGGGATTCGAACCTTCGATACGAATAACTCATATAACGGATTAGCAATCCGACGCTTTAGTCCATTCGGCCATCTTTCCTAATTTAAAAAAGGATAATTACTATCTTACATTACACAAAAAGTAATAGTTAAAAAAAGCCCTTCTTTACTTTTTTTATACTTTACTTTGTTTTTTGTATAGATTATTAATTATATACAATACAACATTTATATATATATATATATATATATATAAAACTCTTATCAGAAATTCCATTTAGATAAAGAAAAAGCTCAAAAGAGATATTTCAAATAAAAATACAAAAAAGAAGAATATCTCTTTGATTTTGTCTCGTTCAAAAGGGTCTTTTTTTTATTTCCACAGCTTGGCCTGGCCAGTACCCAACCGGGCCTTTTTTTTTTTTTGTATAACGAATCAAATCATACTACTTAATCATAGCTAAAATGACTCAGTTTTTTATTTGAAATAAAAAAATGTGTTTGTGATAAAGAATCAAAGTGTCATTTATTTTTTATTTTAATTTATTAAAATAAAAGAAAGTCTTAATTATAATATATTAATAATATAATATATTTTTTATTTTAAAATATTATATTATATTATTTATTTTATAATAAATTTTATTATATTTTTTTTAAAAAATATCTTTAAATATATTAAAATAAAGAAAATATGAATTCTTGCTAATATATTTTTATGTTATGACCTAAGCCTTTTTACTGAGCCCTATCTATCAAAATTCCTCCAACCAAAGAAAAAAAAAGACCTTATTTTATTTAGTTATTAAACCAAATAACTCAAATAAGCCCTCTTTTACTTATTTTATTAAGTCTCTTGACAAAACGTGTCAATGTTCTAATTTTCAGGATTTTTTTTTTAATTCTATTTTATTTTGAATACGTCCAATTACCTTCTTCGACAAAAAGTCCTTTTATATACAATAATCGCATTGTAGCAGGTAAAAGTATGATTCGTTTTATTAACCCCCTTAATAGTTAAGGGGTCCTTTGATTTGGTTCACCTTACGATCAAAAACTTTATTTCTGAAAAAGATTTAATCCTTTACCTTTCAATGAAAAATTCAAGGAAGAGTATATATTCTCGTGATTTGTATCCAAGAGTCAATCATAAATTGAAAAATAAATTGGATTATGAAATTACAAAACATAATTTTTGAATTAGATCGCTATTTCCAATTGAATAAGTATGAGAAAAGGATCCATGGATAAAGATAAAAAAATTTATTTCTAATCATAACTAAATATTCAATTCAATTTTGTTTTGTATAGAAAAAATTTAAGCAAAATAACTAATAAACGATAACTTTAGTTTATGAGAGACATCGAAATATTGTTTTAACTCGGTGGAAACAAAATACTTTTCCTAAGGATTCTATTAAATAGAAATAGAGAATGAAGTAACTAGAAAGATTGTTATAATCTCCCTCTTCTAGAGGGATCATCTATAAAGCTAATTGCTCTAAATTGAATGCATTTAGACAGAAAAGCTAACATAGATGTTATGGGTCGCATTTTTATTTCGTTCTCGTCTTATTATATCTGGGAATTTATCCATCTTTCATAAAGGAGCCATTAAAAATGATGAATCAACGTCAACTATAACCCTTAGCCTTCCAAGCTAATGATGCGGTTCGATTCCCGCTATCCGCTTTAGATTCCCCATTCTATATTATAAAGATAATATCTATTTGAATATGTATTAATTCACAATTCCTAAAATTGTCTCACATATTCTTTATTTTTTTCGAGCAAAAAATAGTAAAGTAAAAAAAGTGCAAAAAAAATCAAAATGAAAAACATCCATTGTCTAATGGATAGGACAGAGGTCTTCTAAACCTTTGGTATAGGTTCAAATCCTATTGGACGTAATTTATTTCCATATATATTTCTATGTTAAGAAAGAAATATTGAATGATTTGAATAAGAGATGCTTACTTAAGTTATATATGTTATATACTTATTTAATACTTAAAAACTTATATTATTATTAAATAAAAATGAAATTAATTAAATTAAATAATAAAGATTTCTTTTATCTATTTATAATTGTTCCTAAAGTAGAAAACGTTCTATTTGTTCCTAAATAACTTCGTTCAAAACGGCTTTTGCTTCCTCAGTGAATGTCTTGGTAGAGGATATGATCTCTTAGAACTGAGGTTTATTCGTTTTTAAGTAAGTACGTAACTCAACGAGAAATTTTCTTACTTGTCCAAATTCTAATGAATCAAGATAACCATTCGTTCCGGTGTCATTATTTGTTCTTCCACTATGAGAGGGGCTGATTGGGATTGTTTGAGTAACTCACGTAATCATTGATCTTTTACCAATTGATTCTAAGTAACTTTATCGAGATCAGAAGCAAATTGTGCAAAGGCTGCTAATTTGGCAAATTGAGCCAATTCCAATTTTAATTTGCCAGCTACTTGTTTCATAGCTTTAATTTGAGCTGCAAATCTGACTCCAGAGACAGAAAGACCTACATTAATAGCAGGTCTGATTCCAGCATTGAATAGATCGGTGGATAAGAATATTTATCCATCTGTAATGGAAATTACATTAGTAAGAATATAAGCCAAAACATCTCCCGACTGGGTCTCAACTATTGGTAAAGCAATCATACTTCCTTCACCTAACTGAGAGCTTGATTTAATGGCTCTTTCTAAAAGATGTGAATGCAAATAAAAAATATCTCCTGGATAAGCTTCATGACCAGGTGGTCTTCGTAATAGAAGAGACATTTGGTGATAAGCTTGTGCTTGCCCAATCAATAGTTCAAGTCACACACTCCCATAATCCATTTTCTCTTCATAGAATTCCATTCAACTATTCATGTCAAATAAATAATACTGTGGAGTTGAAGGGAAATATCCAAATACATGTCTCACTTTTTTTTTCAATAATCCATATTTGTAGCGATGAAAAACTATTCTTCCTTCCCCAAGTAATAAGATAAATAATTGATTACAAATATCTATGATCTATATTCTTTATAAAGGACCATAAATACCTTGCTTACATATCATTAGGAAATGCATTAACATAAATACGGCAGCAAGAAAAGGTAATACAAAAGTGTGTAAACTATAAAAATGGGTCAATGTGGATTGTCCCACACTAGCACTTCCACGTAATAACTTTATCAAAGGCAAGCCTATTACAGGAATAGCTTCTGGTACACTTGTTACAATTTTGACTGCCCAATAACCAATTTGATCCCTAGGTAAGGAATAACCTGTTACATCAAAAGATGCAGTCAATACAGCCAGAACCACACCAATAACCCAAGTCATTTCGTGAGGTTTTTTAAAACCACCAATGAGATATACACGAAATACGTGCTGAATCATCATTAGAACCATCATACTTGCTGACCATTGATGAACTGATTGGATTAACCAACCAAAATTAACTTCAGTCATTATGTATTGAACAGAAGAAAAGCCTCAGTAACGGTCGAACGATAGTAAAAAGTCATAGCAAATCCCGTAGCTACTTGTACTAAAAAACAAGTAAGCGTAATTCCTCATAGACAATAAAATATGTTGACATGAGGAGGAACATATTTACTAGTTATATCATCAGCAATCACTTGAATCTCAAGACATTGTTCGAGCCAATCATAGACTTTATTGAGATAGGTACACCAAGGGACTCCTCTTCCAAGAATCATATATGAGAATTTTATCTCGTACAGCTCAAACAAAAACACCCAAATACTGGTTGAAATGGATATGTAATAGAAAGTTTGAAACTTTTTAATTCTCTCATCCAATATTATCTAAAGATACGAAAGAAAAATCCAAAAGCTCTTTTTTGTGGTTAAATGCTAAAAAATCAAGTCGGCTCATTCGTCTTTATCTTGTGTTGATCGTTACAGGCCTCTTGAATCTTTTATATTGCCTATTACTTTTTTTTATTTGGTATTTATATGTAATGTGGCTTTATTTTATTCTAGTTTTCTTTATTATTGATAGGAATTCTCTTGTTGAGACCCTACGAATCAATTTGAAACCCCAGATTCATACTAGAACCACGATGATTCAATAAAACCTTTAAAGTCCAAAGATTCCCTGAGTAAGAACCCTTGGATCATCACTTATTCAATGAATAGAATAGATATAATGACTAAAAAATAAAATACAAAAAAGTGTCTGTCCTTTGATCAAAATAAGCATAAATAAGAGTTTGAAAGACGAAAAATCTTTCAATTTCTATTTCTAATATATAACTTTACTTAGGAAAAGAGTTCAACTACGAGGTCTAAATATGAAGTATGAATCATAGTTCGAATACTTCGTGATCTATTTCATAAATTTCGTGCTCCAGATACTAGAATGAATATCCGACGAGGTAAAACCATCTTTATCAAGATGACAAACCCATTCCCTCATAAAGATTCAATGAAAAAAGAAAAGAAAAGGGAAACAATGATTTTTGTTTTTTAACAATTTGGGGGATCGAAATTGAATTCCCTTTTGGGTCTGCCTGAAAACAGCCTTCTTTTTTTGAACCTATTTTTAAAGAATTCAAAAAAAAAAAAATTGGAAACTAGGTATTTCATGGTTTTAAGGTTTTTAAAAGAAAAAGGAAATTTTTTTCTAGAAGTCTAAAAAAACAAAAAAAAAAAAATGGATTATTAAAAACCTTCTATTTCTAAAAGGAATAATAAAAGAATTTTTTAAAATAAACTCAATTCCATTATTTAGATTGTCAAGAAAAATTTATGAATTGAATGAAACGAAAAAAGATTCAATAATTAGTAATCAGATGATTCATGAATCATCCGTTCAAATTCAATTTATAGAATGGACAAATTATTCACTACAGAAAAAAAATAAAAGATCTGACTAATAGAACAAGGACAATCAGAAATCATATACAAGAAATTACAAAAGAGAAGAAAAAGACTCAAGAAATAAACATTAGTTCTAACAAAACAAGTTGTCATGCTAAAATATTAAAATTATCAAAAAATATTTGGCAGATATTAAAAAGAACAAATCTTCGATTAATCCAGAAATCATATTATTTTATAAAATTTTTCATTGAAAGGATATATATAGATATTTTTTTATGTATCATTAATATTCCAAGGATCCATACATAAGTTTTTCTTGAATCAACAAAAAAATTATTGAGAAATATATTTACAATAATGAAGTAACTCAAAAAAAAAACAAATAAAAATGTCATTCACTTTATTTCGACTATAAAAAATTCACTTTGTAATATTTAAAATAAGAATTCAAAAATTTGTTGTGACCTATCTTCCTTCTCATAAGCATATGTATTTTACAAATTATCACAAATTCAAATTATTAACTTACATAAGTTAAGGTCTGTCTTTCAATACCACGGAATACCTTTTTTTCTTAAGAATGAAATAAAGTATTTTTTTTTTAAAAGAACAAGAAATATTTCATCATGAATTAAGACCTTAAACCTTTTTGAATTGCGAAAGAAATCAATGGAAAAACTAGTTAAGAAGTCATTATCAATATGATTTACTTCAAATTAGATGGCCTAGATTAGTACCAAAAAACATAGCGAAATAGAATCAACCAATATTATATAGTTCAAAATACAGATTTAAACAAATGGGAGTCATATGAAAAAGACAAATTAATTCATTACGAGAGACAAAATATTTTTGAAGTGGACCCATTACTGAGTCACAAATATAATTTAAAAAAAAACTATAAATGTGATTTTTTATCATATAAATCTATTAATTCTAAAGAAAAAAAAAGTTTGATAATTACAACATAGATGAAGGCAAATTTTTTTGATATGCTGATAGGTATCCCTATCCATAATTTTTTTAGTCTCTAATTATATAGGAAAAGATTCTATTATGGATATAGAGAAAATTCTTGCTAGAAAATATTTGGATTGGAGAATTCTCAACTTTTGTCTTAAGAAAGGTTGATATTGAGTCTTGGGGCGAAATCAACACCAAGAGTATTAAAAATATTAAGATTGGGGTTAATAATTATAAAATAATGGATAAAATTAATAAGGTCTTTTTTTTTTCATAACTCATCAAGATCAAGAAATCAAACCATCAATCAACAAAGAAACTTTCTTGATTGGATGGGAATGAATGAAGAAATACTAAGTCGTCCTATATCAAATCTGAAACTTCGGTTTTTTTTCAGAATTTGTCTTACTGTATAATGCATATAAGATTAAACCGTGGATGATGCCAAGCAAATTACTTTTTTTGAATTTTAATGAAAATGAAAATCTTAATAAAAATATCACTGAAAAGAAAAAGAGTTTTATATCATCAAATGAAAAACAATCTCGTGAATTTGGATTAAAGAATAAAAATCAAGAAGAAAAAAAAAACACAGGACAGGGGGAGCTTAAATCAGATGAACAAAAACAAGCAAATCTTAGAGCAATCCAATCCTCTCAAACCAAGAAAAAAATATTGAAGAAGATTATGAGAAATTAGACATAAAAAACATAGAAAGAAAAAGCAATACAAAAGCAATACAGAAGTAGAACTGCATTTCTTCCTAAAAAGGTATTTGTGTTTTCAATTAAGATCGAATGGTTCTTTAAATAAAAGAATTGTCAATAATATCAAAGTATATTGTCTATTGCTTAGATTGATAAATCCAAGAGAAATTGCTATATCTTTTATTCAAATGAGAGAAATGAGTTTAGACATCCTGATGATTTAGAAGAATTTTACTCTTCTAGACTTAATGAAAAAGGCAATATTGATTATCGAACCAGTTCGTTTGTCTGTAAAAAAAAATGAAAAATTTATTATATATCAAACCATAGGTATTTCATTGATTTATAAGAATAAGCACCAAAAACAAAAAAAAAGGCAAAAATACCAAGAAAAAGGCTATGTTGATAAAAAAAAATTTTGATGAATCCATTGCAAACATCAAAGAATGCTTGAAAATAGAAATAAAAATCATTATGATTTTCTTGTCCCTGAAAATATTTTATCCCCTAAACGCCTTAGGGAATTTCAAATTCTAATTTGTTTCAATTCAAAGATTAGAAATGATATGCGTAGAAATCCAAAATTTGACAATAACGTAAAAAACTGTGGTGAAGTTTTGACTAAAAGCAAAGATCTTGATAAAAAGAAAAACAAAAATAACCTTAACCTAATTAAATCAAAGTTCTTTCTTTGGCCCAATTTTCGATTAGAAGATTTAGCTTGTATGAATCGCTATTGGTTTAATACTAATGATGGTAGTCTTTTCAATATGGTAAGAATACATATGTATTCGCGATTCAAAATCTGTTGATCATACATTTTGTTACATATCATGTACTTTAGGATATATGAAAACAAATACATGCACACAAGGATTGTCTTAGATTCCATTTTGATACATCATTCTGATACATGATATAAATTTAATTACATACAGATCAATTAAATCTATAAATGAATCAACGGAATCTTCTTATTTTAGATCTAAAATTTCATTTTATTTTTTAAAGAAATATACCATCCTTTTTTTTTGTATACCTATCCAAATCAAAACTGGATAACCAACACTAAAAACTATCTTTACATTGGATGGTTTGGTGTTTTAATGATCCCTACCTTATTGACCGCAACTTCAATATTTATTATCGCATTCATTGCAGCTCATCCTGTAGATATTGATGGTATTTGCGAGCCTATTTCTGGATCTCTATTTTATGGAAATAATATTATTTCTGGTGCCATTATTCCTACTTCTATAGCTATAGGTTTGCACTTTTACCCGATCTAGGAAGCCGCATCCGTTGATGAATGGTTATATAACGACGGTCCTTATGAGCTAATTGTTCTACACTTCTTACTTGGTGTAGTTTGTTACATGGGTCATGAGTGGGAACTTAGTTTTCGTCTGGGTATGCGCCCTTGGTTTGCTATTGCATATTCAACTCTTGTTGTAGCTGTTACAACTATTTTCTTGATCTATCCAATTGGTCAAGGAAGCTTTTCTGATGGTATGCCTCCAGGAATCTATGATACTTTCAACTTTATGATTGTATTCCAGGCTGAGCACAACATTCTTATGCACCCATTTCACATGTTAGGCGTAGCTGGTGTATTCGGCGGCTCCTTATTCAGTGCTATGCATGGTTCCTTGGTAACTTCTAGTTTGATCAGGGAAACCACAAAAAATGAATCTGCTAATGAAGGTAACAAATTTGGTCAAGAGGAAGAAACTTATAATATCGTTGCTGCTCATGGTTATTTTGGCTGATTGATCTTCCAATATGCTAGTTTCAACAACTCTCATTCTTTACATTTCTTCTTAGCAGCTTTGCCTGTAGTAAGTATCTGGTTCACTGCTTTAGGTATTAGCACTATGGCTTTCAACCTAAATGGTTTCAATTTCAACCAATTTGTCATTGATAGTCAAGGTCGTGTAATTAATACTTGGGCTGATATTATTAATCGTGCTAACCTTGGTATGGAAGTTATGCATGAACGTAATGCTCATAACTTCCCTCTAGACCTAACTGCTATTGAAGCTCCATCTACAAATGGATAAGACTTTGATTTGGTCTTAGTGTAGACCCGTTTTTAAAAATAAAGGAGCAATAATCAACTTCTTCTTTTATCAAGAAGGTTGGTATTGCTCCTTTATTTAGTTATTTAGTAGTTTTTTTATATATATAATATGAATTTTTTCTGACTTCAACATTAAATAAGAAAAAATAAAATAAGAAAAAAATTATCATTTTTTTAGTATTATACTTTCCTTATCTACTATTTTTTTTTAAAAAAAGGTTTTTACTAATCGTTTATGAAGTTATTATTTAACATACATTAAAAGAAAAAAGTTAGAATTGCCTGCTTGTTCTTGTATAAAAATTGCAGTTTTTTTCATTTTTCATTTCATTTTTTTTGTAAAATAATTTTCTAAATAAAAAAAAGTAATGGTGAAGTAGTAGGGGCAGATGTAGCCAAGTGGATCAAGGTAGCGGATTGTGAATCCACCATGCACGAGTTCAATTCCCGTCGTTCGCCGATAATAACTATTAACTAATTATAATAACTAATATTTTCGCTTTTGTATTAAGCTTATCAATTTTTCTTAATAAATGATTTGCTACAAAAGGATTTTTTTTTTAAGTGAACGTGTCACAGTTAATTAACTCCTATTTAAAAAAAACGAAGAAAGAAATTATATTTTCTCTCCTATTTACTATGGCAACGAAGACTCAAATTATCACTATATTTATTCCTTTTTCTACTTCTTCTTCCAAGTGTAGGATAACCCCAAGGGGTTGCGGGATTTTTTCTACCAATTGGAGCCCTCCCTTCACAACCTCCATGGGGATGGTCTATAGGGTTCATAACTACACCACTTACTACAAGACGCTTACTTAGCCAACATTTAGATCCAGCTCTACCCAAACTTCTCTGGTTCACCCTAACATTCCCCACTTGTCTGATTGTTGCTGAGCAGTTTTTGGATATCAAACGGATCTTTCCAAATGGTAATTTTAATGTGGCCGATTTCTCCTCTTTTGCAATCAGTTTCGCTACAGCCCCGCTGTTCTAGCTACTATCCACCCTTTTCAAGTGTGATTTTTATGTTATGTTTGACCGTGCTTAAGGGCATATTGGTTGAAGTGGATTCTTCTTTTTGATCAATCAAAACCCCTTCCCAAACTGTACAAGCTTCTTCCAAAGCATACAGTTTTTTGGATGTAAATGATAATATCTATACAGATGGATCTTATATATATCGTACAATGAAGTACCACACCAGTGGATATATAGGAATCCAAATCTGCCGAATAACTCATGTTATGATCTTCTACATCTTAGGTCTTCCCGTTCCATCATCTGGCTTATGTTCTTCGTGTAGCATGAATGACTCTATGAAATTTCATCGATATTTCCACATATTATGGGTAACGTAGGAGACATCTCTATTTTTTCCCGTGGGGAATCTTTAGAATTACCACTGCTTAGCTTTTAATTCACCTCTGACCATCAAATGAAATGTGAATAACCTGTCCTCCTCTCTTTGAAACAAGGGGCGCTTCTAGTGCTGTCGGTGCTTTTGTCCTCTCCATATTACTATATCTCTAGAGTCAATAATTTTATATGAGGAACCACTGAACTTAATCACTTACTGCCGTTACTTTTCAGTTTTCTTTTGAGGTCTATCTTGTAGAGGTACTCAAATTGGATCAATGATCAATTTTTAGGTTTTAGGGGACTCGATGACCCGGTCAAAGCGTAATGATTATATGTCTGTAATGCATTGTATGTCCCATAATAGGTCCCATTCTTCTACCCTTTCAGGGGAGTTGATGACTATTCATAGCTATTACCTTGACACCAAAGAAGAGTTCGACCCAATGCTTTATTTCTGTCCTAATTGATCTTGATTCAACATTAGAAGTATATTGATTTTTCCCCAATAACTGAATACTTTTGTCTATAAATACTGCATATTTGATTCCATCCATAAATCTATTTTCTTCCCTAAAAGTTCTAGTCTTAATAAGAATGCTAGTTCTTACTGTTCATATGTTATGATATGAATATACCATACCAATTCGTTATGTATAGATGATGAGATTCCATTGATACAGAGCCAATTCCAATAAACTTATTGAAGGGTCCCATTGGCGTGCATCCAGTACGAATTGAACTTACGAATTATGAGTTGGGCACTTTAACCATTTAGCCATAGATGCTTAGCGAGGATCCTCGTACATGGTGAATAACCAAATTCCAATTGAAATGAAATCTTTAGGATAAATTAATGCAATTTAGGAAGGATTAATGAAAGAGTATCAATTCAAATCTTGGATTTTCAAATTGAGAGAGATCAAGAATTCTCATTATTTCTTGGATTCATGGACCCAATTCAATTCAGTGGGATCTTTCATTCACATTTTTTTCCACTAAGAATATTTTATAAAACTCTTGGACCCTCGAATTTGGAGTATCCTACTTTCACGCAATTCACAGGGTTCAACAAGCAATCAATATTTCACGATCAAGGGTGTAGTGCTATTTGTAGTAACGGTCCTTATATATCGTATTAACAATTGAAATATGGTCGAAAGAAAAGATCTCTATTTGACAAGGCTATACCTATGAATTCCATTGGACCCAGAAATGATACATTGGAAGAATCTTTTGGGTCTTCCAATATCAATAGGTTGATTGTTTCGCTCCTGTTTCTTCCAAAAGAAAAAAAGATCTCTAAGAATTGTTTCCTGGATCCGAAAAAGAGTACTTAGGTTCTTCCAATAACTAAAAAGTATATCATGCCTGAATCTAACTAGAGTTCATAGTGGTGGAGGAACTGGACCAGAAAAAAGAGGGATTCTAGTTGTAAGATATCTAATGAAACCGTCGCTGGAATTGATATCTCATTCAAAGAGAAAGATATCAAATATCTAGAGTTTCTTTTTATGTATTATATGGATGACTCGATCCGCAAGGGCCATGATTGGGAATTACTTGGTCTTCTTTCTCTGAGTAAGAGGCGAAACATAATCAACTTGAATTAGGGACAGATATTTGAAATCTGAGTGAAAGATGGGATTTGTTATCTCATGTTTGCTTTTCGTGAAAAAATGCCAATTGAAGTGGAGGGTTTCTTCAAACAACAAGGAGCTGGGTCAACTATTCAATCAAATGATATTAAGCATGTTTCCCATCTCTTCTCGAGAAACAAGTGGGCTATTACTTTGCAAAATTATGCTCAATTTCATACGTGGCAATTCTGCCAAGATCTCTTTGTTAGTTGGGGAGAAAATCCATATGAATCGCATTTTTTGAGGAATATATCGAGAGAGAATTGGATTTGGTTATACAATGTGTGGTTGGTAAACAAGGATCGATTTTTTAGCAAGGTATGAAATGTATCGTCAAATATTCAATATGATTTCATAAGATCTAGTTTCGTTCAAGTAACAGATTTGAGCCAATTAAAAGGATCTTCTGATCAATTCAGAGATCATTTTGATTCTATTACTAATGAAGATTCAGAATATTACACATTGATCAATCAAAGAGAGATTCAACAATTAAAACAAAGATCAATTCTTTGGGATCCTTCCTTTCTTCAAACGAAACGAACAAAGATAGAATCAGACCAATTCCCTAAATGTCTTTTGGGATATTCCTCAATGCTTTGGCTATTCACAGAACGTGAGAAGTGGATGAATAATCATCTGCTTTCGAAAGAAATTGAAAAATTTCTTGGAAATTCTATAAGACCTATTCGTTCTTTTTTCTCTGACAGATGGTAGAACTTCATCTAGGTTCGAATCCTACTGAGAGGTCCACTAGGGATCAAAAATTGTTGAAGAAAGAACGAGGTGTTTTTTTTGTCCCTTCCAAGCGATTGAAAAATAAAGAAATAGTTAATAAATTTAAGATAATTACGTATTTACAAAATACCATCTCAATTCATCCTATTTCATCAGATCTGGGATATGATATGGTTTTAAAGGATGAACCGGATATGGACAGTTCTAATAAGATTTCATTCTTGAACAAAAATTCATTTTTTGATTTATTTCATCTATTCCATGATTGGAACAGGGGCGATACATGTTACACCATGATTTTGAATCAGAAGAGAGATTTCAAGAAATGGCAGATCTATTCACTCTATCAATAACCGAGTCGGATCTGATGTATCATAAAGGATTTGCCTTTTCTATTGATCCTACGGATTGGATCAAAAACAATTCTTGAATAAGGTATTCAACTCCTAGGATTAATCAAAAAAGAAATCTTTATTAGTTTCACTTTCTATTTTTTATGAAGAAAATGAATCTTTTTATCGAATGATTAGAAAAAAAATGGGTTCGGATCTCCTGTGGGAATGATTTGGAAAATCCAAAACGAAAAATAGTGGTATTTGGTAGCAACAACATAATGGAGGCAGTCAATCAATATAGATTGATCCGAAATCTAATTCAAATCCAATATAGCACCTATGGAAGATATGTATTGAATCGATTCTTTTTAATGAACAAATCCGACTGCAACTTCAAATATGGAATTTAAAGGGATCAAATAGGAAATGATACTCTGAATCATAGAACTATAATGAAATATACGATCAACCAACATTTATCAAATTTGAAAAAGAGTCAAAAGAAATGGTTTGGTCCTCTTATTTTTCTTTCTCGAATCGAGAGATCCATAAATCGGGATCCTAATGCATATAGATACAAATGGTCCAATGGGAGCAAGAATGTCTAGGAGCATTTAAAACATTTCATTTCTGAGCAAAAGAGTTATTTTCAAGTAGTGTTTGATCGATTACGTATTAATCAATATTCGATTGATTGATCTAAGGTTATTGACAAAAAAGATTTGTTTAAGTCACTTTGTTTCTTTTTGTCAAAATTACTTCTTTTTTTGTCCAAGTTATAACTTCTCTTTTTGTCTAAGTCACTTTCTTTTTTCTTTGTGAGTTTCGAGAATATCACCATTCATAGGTTTGAGATCCACATCTATGAATTGAAAGGTCTGAATAATCAACTATGCAATCAATTGTTAGAATTAATAGGCCTTCAAATCGTTCATTTGAAAAAATTGAAACCTTTCTTATTGGATGATCATAATACTTCTCAAAAATCGAAATTCTTAATCAATGGAAGAACAATGTCACCATTTTTGTTCAATAAGATACCAAAGTGGATGATTAACTCATTCCATACTAGAAAGAATCGCAGGAAATCTTTTGATAACACGGATTCTTATTTCTCAATGATATCCCGCGATCAAGATAATTGGCTGAATCCCGTGAAACCATTTCATAGAAATTCATTGATATCTTCTTTTCATAAAGCAAATCGACTTCGATTCTTGAATAATCCACATCACTTCTGCTGCTATTGTAACAAAAGATTCCCTTTTTATGTGGAAAAGGCCTGTACCAATAATTATGATTTTATGTATGGATAATTCCTCAATATCTTGTTCATTCGCAACAAAATATTTTCTTTGTGCAATGGTAAAAAAACATATTTTTTTGGAGAGAGATACTATTTCACCTTCACCAATCGAGTCACAGGTATCTAACATATTCATATCTAAGGATTTTGCACAAAATGGTGACCAAAGGTATAACTTGTACAAATATTTCCATTTTGCAATTCGATCCAATCCATTGGTTCATAAAGCTTTTTACTCGATTGCAGACATTTCTGGAACACATCTAACAGAGGGACAAATAGTCAATTTTGAAGGAACTTATTGTCAACCTCTTTTAGATATGAATCTATCTAATTTAGAAGAGAAGAACTTGCATCAGTATCCAATTTTAATTCAAACATGGGTTTGATTTACACTCCATGTTTTGATAAATATTTACCATCCGAAAAGAGGAAAAAATGGAGTATTTGTCTAAAGAAATGCATTGAGAAAAGGCAAATGGATAGAACCTTTCAACGAGATAGTGTTTTTCAACTCTTTCAAAATGGAATCTATTCTAAACATATATGCCATGGTTCCTTACTTCTGCAGGGTACAAATATCTAAATTTGATATTTTTAGATACTTTTTCAGGCCTATTGCCGATACTAAGTAACAATCAAAATTTGGTATTCATTTTTCATGATATTATGCATGGATCAGATATATCATGGCGAATTCTTCAAAAAAAAAATTTGTGTCTTCCACAATGGAATCTGATAAGTGAGATTTTGAGTAAGTGTTTACATAATCTTCTTCTGTCCGAAGAAATGATTCATCAAAGTAATTAGTCACCATTGATATCGACACATCTGAGATCGCTAAATGTTCGGGAGTTCGTCTATTTAATCCTTTTCTTTCTTTTTGTTGTTGGATATCTCGTTCATACACATCTTCTCTTTGTTTCCCGAGCCTATAGTGAGTTACAGATAAAGTTCGAAAGGGTCAAATCTTTGATGATTCCATCATACATGATTGAGTTGCGAAAACTTCTGGATAGGTATCCTACATTCAAACTGAATTCTTTCTGGTTAAAGAATCTTTTTCTAGTTGCTCTGAAACAATTAGGAGATTCTCTAGAAAAAAATATGGGGTTTTGGCGGTAACATACTATGGGGTGGTGATCCCGCTTATATGGTCAAATCAATATGTTCTAAGAAGAAATATTTGAATATTAATTTCATCAATATCATTGATCTCATAAGTATCATACCAAATCCCATCAATCGAATCACTTTTTTTAGAAATACGAGACATCTAAGTCATACAAGTAAAGAGATCTATACATTGATAAGAAAAAGAAAAAACGTGAGCGGTGATTGGATTGATGATAAAATAGAATCTTGGATCGCGAACAGTGATTCGATTGATGATAAAGAAAGAGAATTATTGGTTCAGTTCTCCACCTTAACAATAGAAAAAATGATTAATCAAATTATATTGAGTCTAACTCATAGTGATCATTTATCAAAGAATGACTCTGATTATCAAATGATTGAACAACCGAGAACAATTTACTTACGATACTTAGTTGACATTCATAAAAAGTATCTAATGAATTATGAGTTCAATACATCCTGTTTAGTAGAAAGACGGATATTTCTTGCTTATTATTAGACAATCACTTATTCACAAACTTTATGTGGGGCTAATAATTTTCATTTCCCGTCTCATGGAAAACCTTTTTCGCTCCGCTTAGCCCTATCCCTCTTTAAGGGTATTTTAGTGATAGGTTCTATAGGAACTGGACGATCCTATTTAGTCAAATACCTAGCGATAAACTCCGATGTTCCTTTGATTACAGTATTTCTAAACAAGTTCCTAGATAATAAGCCTAAAGGTTTTTTTTTATTGATGATATCGATATTTATGATAGTGATGATATTGATGCTAGCAATGATATTGATGCGAGTAACGATATTGATGATAGTGACGATATCGATCATGAACTTGATACAGAGCTAGAGCTTTTAACTATGATGAATGCGTTAACTATGCATATGATGTCGGAAATAGACCGATTTTATATCACTCTTCAATTCGAATTAATAAAAGCAATGTCTCCTTGTATAAAATGGATTCCAAACATTCATGATCTAGATGTGAATGAGTTGAATTACTTATCCCTCGGTCTATTAGTGAACTTTCTCTCCAGGGATTGTGAAAGATGTTCTACTAGAAATATTCTCGTTATTGCTTTGACTCATATTCCCCAAAAAGTGGATCTCACTCTAATAGCTTCAAATAAATTAAATACATGCATTAAGATACGAAGGCTTCTTATTCCACAACAATGAAAGCATTTTTTCACTCTTTTATATAGTAGGGGATTTCACTTGGAAAAGAAAATGTTCCATACTAATGGACTCGAGTCCATAACCATGGGTTCCAATGCACGAGATCTTGTTGCACTTACCAATAAGGCCCTATCGATTAGTATTACACAGAAGAAATCAATTATAGACATTAAAAAAATTAGATCTGCTCTTCATAAACAAACTTGGGATTTACGATCCCAGGTAAGATCGGTTCAAGATCATGGGATCCTTTTCTATCAGATAGGAAGGGCTGTTGCACAAAATGTACTTCTAGGTAATTGCCCCATAGATCCTATATCTAACCATATGAAGAAGAAATCATGTAATGAAAGGGATTCTTATTTGTACAAATGGTACTTCGAACTTGGAACGAGCATGAAGAAATTAACAATACTTTTTTATCTTTTGAGTTGTTCTGTCGGATCAGTCACTCAAGACCTTTGGTCTCTACCCGGACCTAATGAAAAAAATAGGATCACTTCTTATGGATTTGTTGAGAATCATTCTGATCTAGTTCATGGCCTATTAGAAGTAGAAGGTGCTCTACTGGGATCCTCACGGACAGAAAAAGATTACAGTTAGTTTGATAATGATCGAGTGACATTGCTCCTTCGATCCGAACCAAGGAATCCCTTATATATGATGCAAAATGGATCTTGTTTTATTGTTGATCAGAGATTTCTTTATGAAAAATACAAATCGGAGTTTGAAGAAGGGGAAGGAGAAAGAGTCCTCGATCCGCAACAGATAGAGGAAGATTTATTCAATCACATAGTTTGGGATTTCCCTATTGGACCAGGTCATTTGGGGGTAAGCGGATCATTTATGATGAAAAGGATGAGCTTCAAGCGAATGATTCAGAGTTCTTGCAAAGTGGAACCATGCAGTACGAGACACGAGATAGATCTTCCAAAGAACAAGGCTTTTTTCGAATAAGCTAATTCATTTGGGACCTTGAGATCCACTCTTTTTCCTATTCAAAGATCAGCCCTTTGTCTCTGTGTTTTCACATCAAGAATTCTTTGCAAATGAAGAGATAGACCTTTCTCTGTTGTTTCTATCTGCTCCAATAAAGAATCATTGGTTTAATTGAATAACTAAATAAAATAAATAAACCTTTCTCTTCGTCTCAGGTCGATGGATCTTTTCAATTGTTTATTTTGAAGCAAAGATATCCACGGGGTAGTTTGCCCTATTCAGATATTCACGACTAAGAAGTACTGGATTCTCTTTCAGATAAGTCCTGAAAGAAGAAGGAAGGCTAGAATGCCACTAGGCATCTATTATTAAATTCACCCAACCTGATAGTCCTAATTTTGTTTTGGGAACGTCCAGTGCCAAAGTCATTGAATGGGTAAGTGGCCAATCCCTAAAATGGACTATGTAATGTACTTTATCTGTTGGGTTACGGGGGGGCATTTTACCAGAGGTTTATATTGTATCAATCTACCCTTGTGTGATTCCTGTTGAAGCATATAATGGGGGGCAAGGCAGAAAATTTCAAAGCAGACTCATAATAATGAACTTGCAAAATGAATCTATTTATCATAAAGAGATTCGTTGTTCCTGACCCTGCTTCCCCTTAATTATTATTTGAACAAGTCAAAGTTATGTCTTGGTCTAAGTTGGGATAGCATTTCTCTTTTGCATGTCCATGGAGTTTTGAAAAATCCAAACATCTCAGAGATAGATAATAGATAAAGAGGTAGAAATTTATCAAACAAACCGCACTCCTTCATATACGTCAGGATTCCATTGATGAGTAGGGGCTGGGGAAAGCTTGAACCTAATTCCTACAATGATGAATATAAGTGCAATTGAAATTCCTGAGGAGTTATACATTTGTGTGTTAATAAGACCATTCACTATTTCTTGAAGCTCAATCTCTCCCCCGGATGAACCATATAGCCAAGAGAAACAATGAACCAGAATAAAAGAGCTTGCCCCACCCATGAGTAAATATTTCATAGTAGCCACATTGAACCATACATCTTTCTTGGTATATCCAGATAATAGGTAGGAGCATAAACTGAAACATTATGGAGCTACAAAGATAGTTATTAAATCGTTAGCACTGCATAAAAAACTCCTCGTAGAGTAGTTGTTAATAGGAATAATAGAAACACTGTTATAGCCAATTCTATAAATTCAATGTACTCTACGAATAAAGGAATATAGAGAGTTAAACATAGTAAAATAAGAAATTGAAAGATTTCGTTGAAATTGTTCGTTTGGAAATTTCCTGAAAAGCTAATCATAGGTTATTCTCTCCATCGGAACAATAGGGTCGTTATGCTCATTACTAAACTTGTTGAAGAGACGAAATACAATCAAGGTATATCTTTTTGATCAGAGGTTGAATCAATCATCAGAAGAAGAATTAGGCCAAAAATTAGGATACATTCTGAGAAAATAAAACTTCCATCGAAGAGAAGCAAATGAAAGGCTTTCATAAAAATTCTCGTAGAATCGAGAATGAAAATTTTGTTTTGTACATGCCAGATCATGAATTAGTAACTGCATCCAATCTTTAAAAAAATCCCAATTGTTGCAAACTTTCTATTTTTGGAATGGAATATTTACGGAATCCCCATGAATAAGATCAAACCTTATTCCATGGTATTTACATAAGATTCCTCTTTCTTATTCTTAAGTAATTCCCCGAGAGGGCTTAGTTGATCCATGATTTATGTTTCATCTTTTGTTTCCTTTTCGTTTTTTTCGAGAAATAAATCGATCAATTTCGATTTTTTCTTTTTCTATTGATTCTTTTCCGATTGAGATGTATGGATCCATGGATCTATGTGTCTATATAGATCCTATTCATGGATTAATGAAAACGTGCAAAAGCTCTATTTGCCTCTGCCATTTTATGAGTCTCTTCCTTTTTGCATATGGCATCTCCACTCCCTTTGGCAACATCTACTAATTCAAAACTTAATTTAAAAGCCATATTTAAACTCGAACATTTTCGGGATGTCCCTAATAACCAATGAATGGCAAGCGCTTTTCCTTATATGGATCCTATTTCGATGGGAACTTGATGAGTTGATCTGCCTACACGTCTTGCTTTTACTGCTATATTGAGAGTTACTCCACATATTGCTTGACATAAAATAGATAGTAGATTTGATTCTGTCTTTTGTTGAATCTTTTTCAAGGCTCGATAGATAATTTGATAAGCCAATGATTTTTTTTTTTTTTGTGCTTCAAAATACGGTTAAGTAACACGTTAACTAATCGATTACAATAAGTTGGATTGGATTATGTAGTTTTTTCTTCTGCAGTACCTCGATATGACATGAGCATGAAAGGGGTTCAAGAATTAGTTTTCTTTTTATGAGGGCTAAAATCATTTATTTTGGCTTTTTGACCCCATATTGTAGGGTTGATCTCGAATGATATGAAAGATCTCCCTCTAAACTGTATATACGACTTTCATTAAATACAGCTTTCCATAGAATTCTATATGTATATATGAGATCGAGTATGAAATTCTATTTACTCACTTTAAATTGAGTATCTGTTTCCCTCATTTTCCTGCTAGGATTGGAAATCTTGTATTTTACATATCCATACGATTGAGTCCTTGGGTTTTCGAAATAATGTAAAAAGAAGTGTTTCGAATCATTGCTATTTGACTCAGACCTGTTCTAAAAAAGTCTAGGTATTTTGAATCGTTTATTGACACGGACAAAGTCAGGGAAACCTCTAAAATTATTTCAATATTAGACCTTGGACATATAATAGTTTCAAATAGAATCTCTTTAGAAAAAAGATCTTTTGTCTCATGGTAGCCTGCTCTAGTCCCCTTACGAAACTTTCGTTATTAGGTTAGCCATACACTTCATATGTTTCTAGCGATTCACATGGCATCATCAAATGATACAAGTCTTGGATAAGAATCTACAACGCACTAGAACGCCCTTGTTGACGATCCTTTACTTCGATAGCATCTAGGGTTCCTCGAACAATGTGATATCTCACACAGGGTAAATCCTTAACCCTTCCTCCTCTTACTAAGACTACAGAATATTCTTGTGAATTATGGCCAATACTAGGTATATAAGCAGTGATTTCAAATCCAGAGGTTAATCGTACTTTGGCAACTTTACGTAAGGGAGAGTTTGGTTTTTTGGGGGTGATAGTGGAAAAGTTGACAGATAATTCACCGTTATTGCCACTCTACAGAACCGTACCTGAGATTTTCACTTCATACGGTTCCTTGTTCAATTTTTTAAAAGTCATTGGGTCCTTTTCCTTGTTCGAGAATCTCCTCCCTTCTTCCACTCCCTTTTTTTATTCCCTTCCATCATTCCTTTCTTAAGTCCCATAGGTTTGATCTTATAGACCCATTTTCTCATTGAGCGAAAGGTACGAAATAAATTAAATCAGATTGATTTTTCGATTAAAAGCACTATGTGAAATCTTAAAGCAAGGTATTTTCAGTCCTTTATAGAGAAAATAGATCATAGATATTTGTAATCAATTATTTATCTTATTACTGGGGGAAGAAAGAATAATTTTTCATTGCCAAAAATATGGATTATTAGAAAAAAATAAGACATGTATTTGGATATTTCCCTTCAACTCCACAGTATTATTTATTTGACATGAATAATTGAAGGGAATTCTATGAAGAGAAAATGGATTATGGGAGTGTATAACTTGAATTATTGATTGGGCCATGCAGAAATATGCCTTTATCTGCTACATTGGAATTCACAACCAAATGTGTCTTTGTTCCAACCACCGTGTAAGCCTCATACTGAGGATAGGTTAGTTCGCTTGAAGAGAATCTTTTCTATGATCAGACCCGAGATGTTGTGTATTAATAGATTCCATATGATCCAGTAGAATAAGTGATGTGGCATAATTCAGATTATGTTTTTAGCTATTTTTTACTTACTTAATATAATCATTAATAGTTGTAAATGTATTCATTTCCTTTGCATCAACCAGATCTATGATACTATCAGAGTGAAATAAGGGATCTAAAGAAGAGTAGAGGCTAGACTATATTAGTAACAAGTAAACCCTTTGTATGTGAAAAACTTCGATATATTTTGGAGATTAAAAGCGAATCGCAAGGTCTAAGATAACCCAGAAAGCACTTAATCATGATCAACTTTGTAAGCTAACTTGGGTATTGAGCATTTTAAGAATTGAATTCCTCGCAATGGATAGTTGCAACAACAACTTAAAAAAGAATCGGGTAAATTTTTTCTTACATATGGAATCATTCATATATGTGTGGATAACATATAGATTTTATAACATATAGATTTATTTTATATTATTCATTTAGTTTGGTTGATTCTTGCTTGAGCCGAATGATGAAAAATTATCATATCCAATTCCTTTGGGGGATGGATCTATAAGAATTCACCTATTGTAATAACAAAAAAAAACTAACTTGAATGATCTTGTATTAAGAGCTAAATTAGCAAAAGGTATGGGTTATAATTATTATAGGGAACTCCGCATGGCCCAATGATCTTTTATATATTTTTTCAGTAGTAATTCTCGATACTATTGCTTGTAACGTAGACTTAGTGGTTTTAGAACCATCAATGATTGGTGAACCCACGGATCCATTTGCAACTCCTTTGGAAATATTACCTGAATGGTATTTCTTTCCCATATTTCAAAAACTTTGTATAGTACCCAACAAGTTATTGGGTGTTCTTTTAATGGTTTCAGTATCTGTGGGATTATTAACAGTACCTTTTTTGGAAAATATTAATAAATTCCAAAATCCATTTCGTCGTCCAATAGTGACAACCGTTTTTTTGATTAGCATGAGGATGGCCTGTGGTTGGGTATTGGAGCAACATTACCGATTGATAAATCTCTAAGTTTAGGTCTTTTTTAATTAAATTGATTGAATTGTAAAATAAGACGATGGGGGTAACTAGGGAGTAGTCACTTCAAAGCGAATTCTCCCTAGATATATCTATTCAATTAAATTTAGGTTCGAATAGAATATATGGATTGTGCTGAAGGTTCACAACTCATTTCATCTTTTTTTTTTGTTATTTAAAAAATAACGAAAAGATAAAATAAATCCAACGGATTTAAATTTAAAACATATTTTTTGGTAAATTCATTTCGAAATGCTTTTTCTATTTCTTTTCTAGAATGCTTAATATTTGTTTTACATCTTCCATACGAAAATCTTCAATTTTCATAAGGTCTTTTTGACTCTTATTTAAAAGGTCCAATAATGTATGTATATTGAATTTTTTGACAAAATTATAGATTCTGGGAGGCAATTCTGATTGGTCAATAAAAATATATTGAAATGCTATTTCTTTTTTCTTTTTTCTTAGTTTAGCCAATCTATCATGAAAAGGAAAAAAAAAAAAAGGTAAAGTAACCTTGTACTGATTGTTCTTTAAATAGAATATTTCTTTTTTTTGCATGTAGAAAAGGAAGAAATAAATTAATCAAATTTCGGGAGGCTTCATGAAGTGCTTCTTTAGGAGATAAACTTCTATTTGTCCATATTTCTAGAAAAAGTATCTCTTGTTTTTCATTCCCAGTCCTATAAGAATGAATACTATGATTCGCATTTCTGGACAGGCATGAATACAGCATCTATAGGATAACTTCCGTCTTGAAAGTTGTTTGGCGTTTTTATACCATATCCTCGATTTTTGTCCCTTTACCACTTACAACATAGAGGGCCATGAGTGACGATATTCTTCGCTTTCAAAGGCATGCATACCATCCGATAGTTCTTTCGTTACGCCGACAAGCTAATAGCTCTTCCTTATTTTAGTTACCGCTTTGTGGGTTGCATTAACAAGGGACGAGACTAGGAGACTGGGATACCTAGATAAAAGGAGTGGTCCGCCTTAGCCCAGTACTTAATAAAGGGAGGCAAGACGAATTTCTTCTACATTGAATTCACGAAAATAATCATATGAGAAATCATCTGATGAAGAGTTCCCTAGCTAGACGGTTTTCCACGTGGAATGAATTAAGAAAATAGTATGGCAGAATCATATAATTTTCAGCCACCATAGGGTTCGCCTAAAAGACAGAGAAAAGGAAGAGCAGTTATCTATGTAATTACGGTATTGTTGGTCGTTGTTCCGGTCGAGCACTCTCTTTTCTTTGTCCAATTCCATCTTAACAGACAAGACTGACTTCTGACCAACCCAACAAGGGTTGTGAGGTTGGACTAGGTACGAAGAATGAATCTATATCTGTGTACGAAAGTTGCTGGCCGATGGCCACTCAACTGTTCGAGCGTAAAGCAGTGGTGGTTGGTTCCGATTCAACAAGGGTAGAATGCCTAGTCAAAGGTCCAGTACAGTAGGTAGCAAGCGTTGCTTCAAATAGATAATTTTAACGGTTTGACAGATCCACAAGACCCCATTGAACAATTTGTGATAATGGCAAACCTTCAAGGGTTTTTGGAGCCATGAAATGTAAAGCATTCCCGATCTTGTTGGTGAAGGCAGCTAAATGATGGTATGACTCTCTCCCTCTCGATTCTATTAACTCATGTGATTCCATTAGACAACTATTCCTATGATGATTCGCAAGTAGCATGGTCAAGAAACAAGAAATAGTTAGTCTGTTTTAGGTTAGATAGCAACCACGAGAACTACTACGAGACTATATGAAAAGGTTCACCGTCATCACATTAAAGGTAAAGGCCTTGGATCAATCAGTAATGGTCACAGCCATCAAGGAGGGAATCCTAGCAGAAACCTTCCATAATACACTTAGCAAAAGGATGCCAAAGAACTTAATAGAATTGCTCTTGAAAGCAAAAAGTACATCAATGAAGAGGAAGAAAACAAGAGAAAGGTTAAGATCTAGCAACAAATGCTAGATACTATAAAAGCCAAGGTAGAAAAGATGAAGAATGCCCTTGTTTCTCCTCGGAAGGATGGAGAAGGTAGAAAAAAGAAAAAGACAAAGATCCATGAGAGAGGAGCCCATAAGGAAATCGAAGTAGTAATAATAAAGTACGAAGGTACACCCTTCGTGATAGTGTTTTGAAGACGTCATCGTGCTTTCTCATATGATCCTAATTAAAATGTTGTTGCTACTATCATTTTTAGCAAAAATAATTTTTTAAAAACTAAACTGCTAATGTTTTGGAATTTTATATAAAATTGAGTTTTAGTTATGAACAAGATCTTAACAGATTACAATTCAAGATTAACAATCACGATACTTTTCATCTTATTAAAAACCAAGTATTTCATAAAGGATTAAACACATTTGTTAAATTCAATTCATTCATGATATAACAACTAAGTAAACACGACGAAGATTTTCACTAAAAAAAAACCTTCCTGATATGTTTGCAAAGTTGATCCTAAGAAGTTTATAAGTTTCTCTTAATGATGAAGACAAATTTGATTCAGTTTTGAAAAACTTATGATTCATCTGACTTGATTTGGGCACATGTTTTTAAAAGTCATGTCAAATTATAAAACTAAAAGATCAGGAAGAATATCAAATAGAGTGGAAAGAGATATGCTATAGGAGTCAGAATGTTAAAAACAGAGTCTATTAAAGTTACCACACCTGAAGGCTAACAGCCAAAAAGACAATGAGAAAACAACTTGCAAGTAAGTCGACGTTTCTTTTACTAACGTGAGGATAAGCCATATTCGCGACCTAATATCAGGAATACCTTCTGAATAAGTATATTAATAAGTTTACAAGTATGTTTTAAAGGATTGAATCATATTCCTTTTTCATTAGTTAAAACTTTATTTCGATGGAGAACTGACTTAATCGTCAGAGGATACCCTGGTCACTTGGTGATAATTTGATTGTGTCTTTATTTTGTAGATTCTCACCGAAACCTTTATATTTTAAACCCATTTGGAGATTTTATCTCCATGTGTCAATAGTAGGCTGTTGGACATTTTTTAGTAATATTATTTGGCATTGACTATAGGAATCTGTGACAAAAAGCCATTACCTTTTACTGATTATTACTAGTACTCCGATCAAACATGCCTCCTACTATGTGATCATCCAGCCAAGTGGTTGATAACCAAGACCTCAATCTCTCCTTAACTAACTTACAGATTGCACAAGTTAGTTATCTCATCTTGCTACCAATCGTGATGCAACGAACCACGATATCCTCTCTTCTGCTACTCATGGCCACAATCACCATGGCATTGCATCCACTGCATGTAGCCCGTAATGACAACAATTTCTTATGTTGGCACATTTTCTCAAGTGCTTCCCTACCTATGGTGACCTTTGTAGGAACGTTTCCTTGAGCTACCTTATCAACACTTATGATATCATCATATGCCTATATCCCCGTTATCCCAACTTTTCCACCTATAGGTCCTTCTAACCTCTAAATACTTCCTCAAACAGACACATTGGCAGCCTTGAGCCAACATATGGACCAAATAGCTGACATACTGAACATATTTTTGCATCAACAAGTATCACAAGGAGGACAACATTACCCTCAATTGTAGGTCTAACAATCCCCTTGCTTAGATACCACATGAAGCAATTGATGAAGTAATGCAAAACCATTACGAGGTAGAAGATGGGGACAAGGAAGAAAAGACCACCAAACTTATGAAAGGAAAAAAGTGAAAGACGAATGCTTTTATACATCTTAACACCCAAGAGAGGAAGAGATGAATGAACTAAAAAAGCAAGTGCAATTTGTCATGAACACCCAGAAGCAAAGAAATAACATTCACGATACAAAATTCCAGCAGGCGACAGGATGCCTGTTGGCAGTAAAGAATCTTGTCGAACCTATGCCATCTAAATTCAATTCGCTTCAAATAGATAATTTTAATGGTCTAACAGATTCACAAGACCACATTGAACAGTTTGTGATAATGGAAAACCTTTAAGGGTTGTCAAAGCCATGAAATTTAAAGCATTCCTAGTTTTGTTGGTAAAGGCAACTAGACGATGGTATAACTTTCTCCCTCTCAATTCTATTAACTCGTTTGATTAGACAACTATTCTTATGATGCTTCATGAGTAGTATGGTCAAGAAACAAGAAATAGTCAGTCTATTTCGAGTTAGACAGCAACCAAGAAAACTACTACGAGATTACATGAAGAGGTTCACTGCAACCACCTTAGAAGTAAAGGCCGTGGATTAATTAGTAGTGGTTTTAGTCATCAAAAGGAAATCCTTGCAGGAACCTTCCACAATATACTTAGCAAAACAACGCCAAAGAACCTAGAAGAATTGCTCTTGCAAGCAAAAAATTATATCAATGAAGATGAGGAAAACAAGAGAAAGGTTGAGGTCTAGTAACATGTGCTAGATGTTGCAAAAGCTAAGATAGGAGAGATGAAGAATGCCATTGGTTCTCCTCGAAAGGATGGAGAAGGTAGAAAAAAAGAAAGAGACAAAGATCCTCGAGAAAGAAGTCAACAAGGAAATCAAAGAGGTAATAATGATGAACGAAGGTGCAACCCTCACTTTGCCGTAAGGAGGAATATCCTCATGCAAATAGAAAATGATCCCCAAGAGAAATTGCCAAAGCGGATTCATTTGAACGCAAAAAGAAACCGTAACAAATACTACCACTTCTACTGAGGCCATTGGCATGATACAAAAAAGTACTGACAGTTAAAAGAAAAGATAAAGGAGTTGATAAGAAAGGAGTGACTTTCGAGGTATGTTAATAAAACTAAAAGGAAGAGCCCCAGTCAACACAAAGGAGGAAACAAAGGGGCATCAAGGCAAATTCAAAAACAATCAAAGCAATTATTGACATGGAAGCACCAAGGAATATTAGAGAAGTCCAGTAGTTGGTAACCTTAAACCATTTCGTGTCTAAGTTAACCGAACGATGCCTCCCCTTTTGCAGAGTTCTTAAAGAGACAAATGCTTTTTGGTAGACACCCACATGTCAGGAAGCATGTGATCAACTCAAAATCTACCTCTAAAACCCATCATTGCTGACTAAGCCCAAGCCACACGAAGAGTTACACTTGTATTTTTCTATCATCGAAAAGGCAATCAGTGCTATATTATTAAGGGTAGAAGAAGGAGTCCAAAGGCCAGTGTACTACATCAGTAAAGTGTTGCAAGGGTCAAAGACAAGGTACCTTAAGCTAGAAAAAGTAGCCTTCGCCTTGGTCATCACGGCTAGGAAGTTGCAATTATAGTTTCAAGCACACCATATTATTGTGAACACAGATCAACAACTTGGTTAAGTTTTTAGCAGGTCAAAAGCCTTAAGAAGAATGGCAAATTGGTTAATTGAGCTAGTAGAGTTTGATATACATTACTGACCCAGGACAGCCATCAATGCCTAAGCCTTGATGGATTTCATTGTAGAATGCACTTTCATTAATCGCTACCTGAGCTTAGGAACTCAGAGAAGAACCTTAAGAAAGAAATGAATATTCTTGATAAAAAGAAAAGTAAAAGTCAAGAAAGTGATGAGGAATATGGGTGACAACTATAGGTTGACGAAACAATGGGTTGAACGAGAAGCAAAGTTAGCATCCTCTTAAAGGGTCATGAGGGAGTGAAGTATAATTATGTAATCAAGCTGGACTTTCTAACATCCAATAATGAAGTTGAATACAATGCCTTTCTATCTAGACTATGGCTAGTCAAAGAAATCCATATCAGTAAGATTAATATAAAAATTGACTCCCAATTAAAGTACTGGTGGAGTACGAGACCAAGGAGAAAAGAATGGCAAAGCATTTAGGGCACGTTAAAGAAGTATTGGGAAGTTTCCACAAGTGGTGAATGGAATAAATCCAAAGGGAAGATAACACGCAAGTGGATGCATTATCCAAACTGACAGCTTTAAACACTAGGCATGTGAAAGGTGCTATGATGGAAGTATTGAACTGCCTAAGCATCGAGAAGGAACAAGTTTTGCCTGTATCAACGTTGGAAGATTGGATCACTCCGTATTATCAATTCCTAAAATAAGGTGAGTTCCCACAAAACAAAGCTAAAGCTAGAAGATTGAAGACTAGGCTACAAAATTTATGATCCTATGGGATAAGCTGTACAAGCGATCTTTCACACTGCAATTCCTTCGGTGTCTGACTCTGAACAAACAGGAGTATGTGTTTACTAAAGTTCACGAGGGCATTTGCAAAACGCATATTGGAGCCAGATCCTTAGCATACAAGATATTGAAGTAAGGATACTTTTGGCCAACTTTAAAAGTACGCTATAAAATATATTAAGAAATGCGATAAGTGCCAGAGACAAGCCCTTTTGGTGAACATGCCCACAACATTGGTCAACACAGTGGCCTTTCTGTGGCTTTTCCTTAATGAGGAATGGATTTGTTCGGACCATTTCCCATGGCTATGTCAAAGGAAATTTATGGTCGTGGCCATTAACTATTTTACCAAGTGGGTAGAGGTGGAAGCTATCCCAACAATCACAGTCCATAAAATATGAGATTTCACTTGAAAAATGATCATTTGTAGATTTGGAATCTTAAGGACCATTGTCGTTGATAATGGAACCCAATGTCAAGGTACTAAAGTTCAAGTCAAATTGTAAGGAATTACAAATAAGGCTACGATTCATGCTTGTGAGGCACCCACAAACCAACGGCCAAGTAGAAATCACTAGTAGAACCATACTTCAAGCCTTCAATATGAGGCTAAATAACATAAAAAAGGATGGATGAAAGAGTTATACAATATCTCATGAACATATCAAACAATGAGCCAAACAACCACAGGAGAGATGCCATTCTCACTAGCTTTTAGAACCCAAGTGGTGGTATAAATGGAGATGGGCATGACCTCACACCAAATGCAAGCATACAACGAAAAAGCGAATGACAATGACTTACAAGCTAACTTGATTTACAAGATGAACATAGGGAACAAGCCAAAATAAAAGTTGTAACCTATTAGTAGAGGATAACTTGTTATCATAATCGAAGGATCAAAGAAGGGACATTCTTGGAGGGTGACTTGGTCATGCAAAGGGCTAGTGTGTCAAAGTTGTAAGAAGCAGTAAGAAAGCTTGCTCCTAAGTAGGAAAGCCCTTTATCAAGTGAAAAAAGTGATAGGGACAGGCATTTACAAGCTAACTACCTTAGAGGACAAGGAGATACCAAGGACCTAGAGCGCAAAAAACTTGAGAATGTATTACCAATGAAATTTGTGATCCATCAAGGAATTAATGAGCAAAAAGATATTTTTCTAACTTTTTATCTTAACTCTTTACAGTGATAATAATGAAATAGACGGACACGGGAGTTTGATATTTAAAAATCAATAGACTTAGGCTACAAAATACCCAAGCCATGAGCCGCAAGGTATCTAGGCCACAAGGTAACTAATGAGATGACTATCCTGCAAAAATGACTACTCTATAAAAGAGACTAGTCCGCAGAAGGAGTAGTCCACAAAACCACGACATACCCATGCCATAAGCCATAAGATATCTAGGCCAAAGGATAACTAACTTCCAAAAAGGACTAATCCACAAAGGAGGCTAGTCGGCCATAAGACTAGTCCGCAGAAGATTCATAAAAAGGCACTAGTACATGAAAAAGATTAGTTCCTAGGAAACCATTCCCTTGAGCGGATGGCTTGTCTGCCAAATGACCAAGTGGTTATTAAGGATAAATCTATAGTTAAAATCGCAAAACTAAACTTGGTTCTTAAGGCACAGATAAGAGTCAAGGCTTAAAAAAAGAGATCTACTTTATTAAATGAAGCAAAGGAACAATTAAAAAAAAAGTTTAATCTATGTAAGCCGCATCTGTAACATCTTCGAGCAACTCTGAAGTAGAAAATATGGGGGAAAAAGGAATGGCCACATAATCTATCTAGTCCACATAACTGAGGTCCCATTCTAGATGAACCTCAACCAATTGGCGCTTTGCATCTTGGAAAGTAGTTACATAGGCGTCACAAGAAATTTTTTTTCCTCCAAACACACATCTGATGCCCTATAAGATCCTTCTCTTCATCTTGAGTGGCAAAAATGCGTGCCTTGGTATTAATTCGAAGTGTCGCCAATTGGTCCTACACCTTAGACAATTATTGGCGAGCCACCTTTAACTCTTTAACCTTGGCCTTTAATGCGTCATCTAAAGTAACAGCGTAACAAAAAACTTGGTCTTTCTTTACCTTGACTTGGCTAAGCTCCTTTGACAAAGCGATCATATTGTTTAGAGAGGTCAAAAGGCATGCCTCCGTATCTTTCACTTTCTTGGCCTCTTGAAAGAAACACTTAATGGCGACGGGAAGATTAGAGGCCACCTACCAAGAGAGAAGAGCAAGATTATTAAAAAAATTAATAGAAGAACGAATGGTTTGCCTAACCAATATGGACCATGACATTGCTTACCATCTCACTCAAACCGACTTAGGCTAGTAGGAAGATTCAAAGGCAACTTTAGGGTCCCATATGATATTCAAGGTACAGACTAACCATGATGGGACAAACTTCGACGTTATTAATGATGAAGCTTGAACGACCGTAATGAGCATGTGAGTGGTACGTGGTGGCTGTGAGGAAACTATCGGGATAGTGGAAGATAAAGGCATGACTATAATGGTTGTCAAAATGACGATCGAGGTTATGTCCAACTAGAAAGATCGCATCGTAAAAGAGGCCATTGGACTAGACCTGATAGAGTGCCTTTTCTCATACTGTTGCTCTTTTTTCACCACTACGAACTTTGCTTTGCAGTTTGCATGCTTGTGGACATTGGTGACATCAGTAAAAGAAAGCAACATTTTAGCTGAAGCTTAAGAGTCACTAAAGTCAGTAATATTGTGAGAGGTAGCGTAATCGGATGTGCATATATATATATATAAAGAGAAAGAGGTTAAAAAGTATGAAAATAAGGAAAAAAATGAACCACCAAAGGAAAAGATGTTGACTCTTAATCTCACGATCATAAAAAGAAGTGGAAGAAGACAAATTGAGAAAAGAGTTAAGCTGAGTCAATGGAGGAACTGAGCGGTAAACATGATCTAGCATCGCAAAGTTGCAAACCTCACTCAAATCTATGATGGCTTATCATGGAGAGCATCAAAGACCTCTTGACATTTAGGATCTGTCAAATACGAAGCCTTACCTTCAATGAGAAGGTTAACTCCCACGCAAACACATCCTTTAGAAGTTCGTTCCATGAAATAGAAAAGAAATTTTGGTTCCAATGATCTAAATCATGCTCAAAGGGGCCTAAAAGTCATCGACCTAATCGGGCAAGAAAAAAAACCACCCCCTGCCAATGATGCTCTAAGGAGAAAGAGTTTAGCAAAAACATTTACAAGGTAGTAGTCAAAACCTACTAAAGTGATAGCCTCTAAGAAGTTGGCCATGGCATACCAGCTTTTGGGGGTGAGCTAAGTGGGGGAGATCATAAAAAAATCACATTACTCCCAAATGAATCGAAGATACGAAATTCAAACACCCGTGAATAACGCTTCTCGTATAACAAAGGTAATGCCGATGAAAATCGCAAGCTCTATCTCGTTTAGATGGAATGAAGTACTTAGAAAATGACTAAACTCATGAAAGGACTTAATGCCTTTCAAGTAAAAAAGAGTGATAATAGAAAGAAGAGTGCAGCAATAAAAGAGTCGGTCATGACAAGCTAAAAATAAAAGAGGAAGAAAAGCTTACCAAGAAAAGTCAAGGAGAAAGCCAAAAGGAAGAAATGAGGAAAACTAAAGAGGAAGCCAAAAGGAAGAAATAAGGAGAAACGAAGAAGTATGGTAATGGCAAGTGCTATTTATATTTGGAAGCTTTCACCAAGAGCATGGCACATGGATGAACCCTAACCAAGGAAAAATGGAGGGAAAGGCACAAGAATTCATATGCCTTTTACCATAGAACTTGAAAAGACAATAATAAGATGCCAAGAGAAATTCCCAACAAAACACCTATCAATCAAAGGTTGCTTCATGTAACATACAAGGAGTAATGATGACAGTTTTGGGAATAAAGAAAATGAGGAGATGAAGCTTCCATTACGGACTTGCCAAGAGGTTTGTATTACGGACCGTGTCAGAGTTTGCGAAAGCGGACCCCGAAAGAGAAAGTCCTCAATAGTGGACCATGTCAGAGTTCACTATTATGAACTTTGGTCTCATCTCAAGTTAAGAATTGGAGCCTCACAATCACTAGGCAAATATGCTTTTCTCGCATGCCTTTCTTCATTCATGGTTCAATATTTTGGTGTCCTAGGAGTAAAGGAACAACACCAATCCATCTCGAACTTGGTGGTTAAACTTTACTGTGGTAACGATACTGTAAGGGAGGTTCTGCAGAAAAGTAGCTCGACGCCAGGATGATAAAAAGCTTAACACTCTCATTCTTATTACTTTTTTAATATGAAAAATGAAAAGGCTGTCTTATTTAAAACCAAAACCCCAATGATGAAATCCCTTCTCTCCCACTTCATACCTTGGAATGCACCGTTCTTATAGAGAGAAAGGCGCTTTCACATCTTTTTAACCAAAAATGAAATAGCTGGGGAGAGGAAAGGTTCCTTTTTTTTAAGGTACTCTTGGGAACAGATCCAGTGGAGACGGGGTGGGGCCTGTAGCTCAGAGGATTAGAGCACGTGGATACGAACCACGATGTTGGGGGTTTGAATCCCTCCTCACCCATAACTGGCCCAAAAGGAAAAGAGCTTTCCCTTTGGGGGTAGGAAAATCATGATCGAGATAGCAGACTCAAAGCTATGGAACTTGAGGGTGGGTCTTTTGTCGAAATGGAGTCACCTTACTTTTTATTTAAATTTAAATTTATCAAAAATGGTTTTTTACCATATAGTATTAGTGTTCCTAGCCTGAATCAGCGTATTTTTTTACGCTTTGCAACTCTTCCTCAGATAGGGAATAGCAGAGCAAGTGCAAGTATTAGTAGCATAGCAAAAATACATTCCTCGTCATTAAATTAATATGTTTGCTCGTGGTAATTGTGACCTCTCGAGAGAATCAATGACTGCATCTTTGGTGCACTTGTTAGTACTAGTACATCTGATAATTCTTAACTGGCTAGTTGTAAATAGCCCCAGGACTATAGAACAAAGGATTATCCCAGACCTATATTGAGGTATTGACGGTGATTCTCAAATATCGCATAATAGAATGTAATACGATGAGATAGAATGCAATAAAAACAGGGAATAAGTTACCTACTCTTAATGGTCAAAGCGAACCCTTTCATTCTAACATTCTGAATTCTTTAATTTGGAATGAATTAAATCTCCCCAAGTAGGATTCGAACTTACGACCAGTCAATTAACAGCCGACCACTCTACTACTGAGCTACTGAGGAACAATAGAAGATTAGATCTCATAAAGTTCAATTCCCGTTCTCAACCCATGACCAATATGAACTCGAAGTTTTTCCTTCATAACCCTTGGAACTTCTTCGTAGTGGCTCCATTCCATGCCTCATTTCATAAGGAACCTCAAAGTTGCTCTATTTCATTATATTTCATCCATATCCCAATTCCATTCATTTAATATCTCTTTGGTGTCATTGACATAAAAGATGTCATTTTTAGTCTATCTCTTTCTATTTTTACATATAGAAAGTTTCAAAATCATTATATAATAATCCAGAAATTGAAATAGAAAAGAAAAAAGAGAGGTTTGTGATGATTTTGAAATCTTTTATACTAGGTAATCTAGTATCCTTATGCATGAAGATAATCAATTCGGTCGTTGTGGTCGGACTCTATTATGGATTCTTGACCACATTCTCCATAGGGTCCTCTTATCTCTTCCTTCTCCGAGCTCGGGTTATGAAAGAAGGAGAAGAAGGAACCAAGAAGAAGGTACCAACAACAACTGGTTTTATTGCGGGACAGCTCATAATGTTCATATCGATCTATTATGCGCCTTTGCATTTAGCATTGGGTAGACCTTATACAATAACTATCCTAGCTCTGCCGTATCTTTTGTTTCATTTCTTCTGGAACAATCACAAACACTTTTTTAATTATGGATCTACTACCGAAAATTCAATGTGTAATCTTTGCATTCAATGTGTATTCCTGAATAATCTCATTTTTCAGTTATTCAACCATTTCATTTTACCAAGTTCAATGTTAGCCAGATTAGTTAACATTTATATGTTTTGATGCAACAACAAGATGTTATTTGTAACAAGTAGTTTTGTTGGTTGGTTAATTGGTCACATTTTATTCATGAAATGGGTTGGATTGGTATTAGTCTGGATACAGCAAAATAATTCTATTAGGTCTAATGTACTTATTTATTACTTGTGCTTACCATTTAGGCGGAATACTGTTACCTTTTTTTACTAAGAAACTAAAAAAAAACCTCAGAAACGGAAGAAAGAGGGGGACTAAACAGGACCAAGAGGTATCCACCGAAGAAGATCCTTTTCCTTCTCTTTTTTCTGAAGAAAGGGAGGATCCGGACAAAATTGATGAAATGAAAGAGATCCAAATTAATGGAAAGGAAAAAAAATATAAGGATGATGAATTTGAATTAATAAACATACAAGGGCATGTTATGAATATAAAAAACACCTAGTTTATGAAAATCTAGATGGGAATCAAGAAAATTCAAATTTAGAAATATTTAAAAAAAAAGATAAATATTTATTTGAAAAACCTCTTCTTATCTCTTCTTTTTTATTCTAACTAATGGAATCGGCCATTTTGATATATAAGAAATGATCGATTTGAAAATGCTGTAAGAAATGAAATGTCATAATATTTATATAAATTGTTGAACAAAATAAAATTTAAAGATTCTTCTTAGATTAGAAGAAATTCAAAAATATGAATTTAAAAATAAAATGTAGTAAATTAATAAAAAAATAAGTAAATAAGATAAATATAATAAGAGATAAGAAGAGATGCGACTCTTCTCCAAACCCCCCCTCTTTCCCCTACATATTTTATACTTTCTCCTATAAAGAAACTCGTAATACCTATCCCATTCGGAATTCCATCAATTACTTGTCTATCAAAAAAATCAGTTAGTTTCACTAATCCTCTATACCATTAGTTAAAGATATTGCATAAAAAGTATTGATGTAAGCATGATTATTTGACCAATCGTATATCCAATTTTTTATTTTGTCCTACAAAATTCTCTTAGGACATTTTTTCAAAAATGAATTAAGTAAGTTTAAATTCTATAAAGATGAATAAAAAGGCTTATATAAAAAAGATGCTATAAATATTCCGAAATAAGCTATACTAACTGAAAAAGTTGCATTTGTCAAAAATTCATACCAATCCGTTTTGTTTTTTGAATTTTGATGTAAAAGGTTTATAGACAGAGTTAACAATTTTGATAATATATCAAAATCTATTCCTTCTTGAGTAAAAGGAATTCCTATAGTTCCAACAAATAAAGTAAATATAACCAATATAAGCATAGGAAATAGCATAGTATTGTTCGATTCATGGGGATAAGACAAAGTCGTCTTAACGCCAAAATGAGTAATAGTAATAAAAGTTATATTTCTTACATTGCTAACAATTCAATATGCCTTTTTCCAAAAAAAAAAAAAAAAGCTCTTTCGGTATTTATTCATTGTTAATAAATGTATTAAACAAAAATTTCTGTTAATCCTTTTTAGTTCTTTTTTACCCCATAGAGATATTGAATAGAAAGAGTTGCTTCTTTTCCACTGTAATTTTGAAAATGAATATTTAAATGTCCTTCAAAAGTAAGTAAATATATCCGAAACATATAAAATGCAGTTAATCTAACTGTGGAACAAGTTATTACTGCAAAAATCGGTGAATACAACCAACTATCATTAATAATTTCATATTTTGATCAAAAACAAGCAAGAGAGGAATACCACAAAGAGAAAACGCGCCTAACAAAAAAGTAGTTTTTGTAATTGGCACATGCTTTCTTAAACCACCCATAAGAACTATATTCTAGCTTTTAACTGGAGAATATCCAACAATAGCTTCCATTGAATGAATAATTGATTCGGATCCTAAACATAACAAAGCTTTTGAGCAAGCATGAGCAATCAAATGAAATAAAGCGGCTCGATAAGACCCCATACCTAGAGCTAACATCATATAACCCAATTGAGACATTATAGAATAGGCTAAGCTTTTCTTAATATCTTTTTGAGCAAGAGCTAAAGTAGTTCCTAATAGTATTGTTATTATACCTATCAAAGAAATTAGATACATTATGTAAGGTATGACTATGAAAAGAGGAAGAAGCCGAGCTACAAGAAAAATTCTCGCTGCTACCATAGTAGCAGCATGTATAAAAGCCGAAATAGGAGTAAGACCTTCCATGGCATCAGGTAACCATACATGAAAGGGGAATTACACGGATTTAGCAATTAAGTCTATAAATAATAGAAAAGCACACAAAGTAAGGAATAAAAAATTAATTTGATTACTATAAATCAAGTTATTGAATATTTCGAACAAATCCTGAAATTCGAAACTACTCGATATCCAATAAAGGCCTAAAATTCCTAATAATAAACCAAAATCCCCTGCACGATTAGTTATAAAGGCTTTTTGACAAGCATTCGCTGCAATAGGTTGTGTGAACCAAAAACCTATTAATAAATAAGAACGCATTCCAACTAATTCTCAAAAAATATAAACTTGTATCAAATTAGAACTAGTAACTAATCCCAACATTGAAGTATTGAAAAATCTCATATAAGCAAAAAAAATCAAATACCCTTGATCATGAGACATATAATTGTCACTATAAATAAGAACAAAAATTTCAACAATAGTGATTAATATTGACATAATAGAAGTAAGTGGATCAATAAAGTGGTCAAACTCGAAAGAGAATTCACTATTTATTGTCCAAGACCATACATATTAATAGGTGAAACTTGCAGTTATTTGTCGAATAGCTAGATCGACTAAAAAAATCATACAATAAAATACTAAAAAAATACCACATACGACAAAGATTCTTTGTTGCCGTCGAAAAAAGTAAAAGTCCCATTCCTAGTAAAATAGGAACTAGAAGTGGAATGAAAGGTATGATCCATGAATATTAATTTGTGTGTTCCATAAAAAAAACTTTTTTATTTTATTCTCCATTAATTATTAATTATTAATTATTTCTGATTTACCAGTTCTTATCTCAAAGGGAAAAATAAAAAAAAATCACGATATTTCAAACTTAAATGGAAATTTTTTCTATTCGGAATTAGTCTCAATCAAATACTTCAAAATCAAGAAATTAAAAGTGCTTAAATGGTATGACTAAGTTACTATTGAAAAAAATGAAAAAAGAAAATAATTACTTTTTATTAAGTTTATTAAGCAAGATCTTTATGAAAATATAGAAAAATTCAATTATTATTACAATCCAATAATTTATATAGATATATCAAAAATAGAATAAAGATTTACCCTATAAACAAAAAAGTACTTGATACGAATCATAATTATAGGATGAACCAAAGCTTTATTCAATAAAGAAATTAGTTATTTTAGTTTGTTATCCTTAACTAGTTCATTGTGGAACTGATTGATTGTCTTCCATTACAATAAATGATACTTATGCTTGTAAGAAAGAATATTCTAATTTTTTTTTTAGATATGAACCTAATTACAAAATCGTGTATCGATTAACTAAACTACTAGCCTGATTCAAATTTGAAAATTAAAATTAGGTGTACTCTTTCTTTGAGTTTGATCAATAAAATAAAAAAATAAAATTTTTTTATTAGATAAAACATAAAAAAGGGTTCTTAAATTTTTTGATGTCCTTTTCCTATATAAATATAAATAGAAATGTAGCACGACAAAAATAGATAGAGATGGTTGGAAAGAGAAAAGAAAAAAATTTCGATTTTTTCATCAACTTCAACCAATTTGGCTTATATTATATGGGATAGTGTATTCTATAAATTTGAATGGGGATAAAATGTACCAATAAATACAAATTTTTCTTTCTTTCAGCTATTGTAATGGACTAGAAATAAAGAAAATCCTACATCATATTGTTTTTTCTTTTTTTTTTTGTTCCAGTGATGGAATATTTTATACTATTTTTACACATGTATTTAGAGTTTTTTGTTTTGAAGATAGTATATACAATCTAAAGAAAAAAAATAAAATAAATATAAATAGATAGATAAGGAATAGGAAAGAATGATTCGTTTTGAACAATAGATGTCTTACACATCGAACCACAGCATTGAATAACCTTTTTTGTTTTTGAATGGCAGTTCCAAACAAATATACTTTTATATCAAAAAAGTGTATTTGTAAAAATATTTGGAAAAATAAGGGATATTGGGCAGTGTTGAAAGCTTTTTCGTTAGCGAAATCTCTTTCTACAAGGAATTTAAAAAGTTTGTTTGTATGACAAATAAATAAAACTAAATAAAAAAACATTAAACTAATCTGAATCGACCTAACTCGAAATGCTAATTTTTTTTAGAATATAGAAGTAATGAGTATAAAAGGAATGATTTCCATTTCCTAATGTTTGAACGCATTGATTTTTTTCTACTAAATTATAAAATAATAAAAGGTTGTCTTTTTTAAAATAAAATAAAGACAAGATATAAGGTTTCACTTTTTTTATAATGTGTTTTTTTTTTCATTTTTGGGATGGAGATTCTTATTTTCCCCATCGCACACTTGTTAGAATAATAAATATAAAATTTTTTTATATTTCTCTTTTTTTTCTACTATAGAAGAAGCAATAGAAGATCTTTAGTCAAAATCTGTAGGTTTATATTGTTGAAATTAATTGATTAAGTTTAAATCTTGTAACTCTTAGAACTTTCTTAATCATTATTTTTTTGAATCATTATATATTCCTTGCTTGAAACCCAATTGATAAAAGCACCTTTTCAAATTTAGTGGTGGCTATTATATACGAATAATGTATCATTTTTAAGTGATCAAAAAACTCCTATATTTATATAGGAAGATCAATCAAGATATATATCTTTATAATTATTATTCTAACTTAGATTTAGAAAGTATTTTTTTGGAAGTATGAATTATGATAGAAATCAAAACTTTATTTTGTACAATACGTCCCCCCCCCCCTCCAATACCTAGTTAGTTTGATAAATTTAAACACAAATTAACAACCAAAACCCCTAAGAATCAATACAAAGCTATGCAAATTACATAAACCTCTTTTAATTTAAATTGTTAGATGTTTGCTAAAATTTTGATCCGTAAAAATCATATTTTTTATTTTTATTTTATTCATTTAATTCATAAAAAATAGATTTATAGATTTTTAAAATTATATTAAATAATTAACAAATGAAAATAAAATGATAAAAAAACTATTTTTTTAGTTTTATCTCTGGATTGAAGTCACAACTATTTAGTTACAACAATTCTATTTTAGGAAAAAACATAAACTACAAAAACTTCTCTTATTAAGTTACAAACTCTTAACTTAAAAAACTAAAAAAGAAAAAGAGAATTAGATTATTATTATAAAGGCTTAATGTTTGATTCACACCTTCAAATCCTTTTTTAAATGAGTTTTTTTTCATTAAATCTTTCCTCAATTCCATTGAATTTGAACCGACTCTTTCAATCTCTACGATTGAATAAAAAAAGGTTATTATGATTTTGAACAAGTCGCTATGGTGAAATTGGTAGACACGCTGCTCTTAGGAAGCAGTACTAGTGCATCTCGGTTCGAGTCCGAGTAGCGGCGTAGCATCTTCTAAAAGAGATAGAATAAGTTCTATAATGAATTAAATTCCCTATTTCAATTCCATATAATCGGAGGACCCTCACATTTTTTCTTTTTTTTTTATTTTTATGCTTTTTTCATCCTTAGAGCATATATTAACTCATATATCTTTTCCAGTCGTTTCAATTGTAATTACAAATTTTTTTAACCTTATTAGTCGATGAAATGATAGAACTATAGGTATTGATCGATTCAACAATTGGATCATTGGAGTTATCGTATTATTAGTCTTGGGTTTATTTTTTTAACCATAGGCATTCTCTCAGGAGTAGTATGGGCTAATGAGGCATGGGGATCATATTGGAATTAGGACCTAAAAGAAACTTGGGCCTTTATTACTTGGACCATATTCATGATTTATTTACATATTCGAAGAAATATTAATTTGGCAGGTATAAATTCTGCAATTGTCGCTTCTATAGACTTTCTTATAATTTGGATATGTTATTTTGGGGTCAATCTATTAGGACTAGGTTTACATAGTTATGGTTCATTTACATTAACATCTAATTGAATTGAAGAAAGGGGCTAACAAATATAAAAGATGGGATAGCGTATACATATAGATATATAAGTAAGAAAATTGAGTGTAAGACGTCAAGAAACTTTTGAATCAGTACACTACTTTATTCAAAACATTTTGACAAACGCCAAGTATGTTTGGTTACAATTCAATTTCTTTTTTGTTTTATTCATGAAAACTATCTACAAAAATAATTAGATAGAATAGCTTTGACCTTGTCATTTGATAGTGAGAGAACGAAATCCGGATAAATACCAATAACTATTATGGGTGGAAGAATAAAGATCGAAACAAATAACTCTCATGGTCTATAATCAAAAAAATACAAGTTTGGGTCATTAATTAGCTTGTATCCATAGAACATTTGGCGTGACATAGATAATGAATAAATAGGAGTTAATATCATTCCAATTGCCATTACAGAAGTAATTAGTACTTTTAGCATTAAAAAATATTTTTGGCTAGTAATTATTCCAGAAAATACGATCAACTCTGCAACAAAACCACTCAAGCCCGGTAATGCAAGAGAAGCCATCGATAAGATACTGAACATTGTAAATATTTTGGAATTGAGATAACCATTTCGCCCATTTCGTCAAGATAAACAAGACGTATTCTATCATAACTTGTTCCTGCTAAGAAAAAAAGTGAAGCGCCAATAAATCCATGAGAGACTATTTGTAAGATGGCTCCATTGAGTCTTGGATCAATTATAGAACCAATTCCTATAATTATGAAACCCATATGAGATACGAAAGAATAGGCTATTCTTTTTCTTAAATTACGTTGACCAGGAGATGTTGAAGCAGCATAAATTATTTGAATTGTACTTATTACCAACAACCAGGGAGAAAATATAGAATGAGCAAGGGGTAATAATTCCATATTGATTCAAACCAACTTATATACTCCCATTTTTAATAAGATTCTGGTGAGAAGCAGACAAGTACTGTAACGTGCCTCTTTGTAGGTGTTTGATAGCCATGTATGTAAGGGTATAATTGGTGATTTGATGACAAAAGCAATAAGAAATCCAATATAAAATATTATTTTGAATGCGACAAGATACAATTGATTTGTTAATATTTCAAAATTTAATGTTGGTTCATTGGAACCATATAAACCGATATCCAAAACTCCTATTAATAGAAAAATGAAACTTCCTACAGTGTACAAAATAAACTTTGTAGTTGAATTTGGATGTTTCTTTCCTCCTCTCATGGATAGAAGTAGATAACTAAAATTAATTCTAACTCCCACATGAAGAAAAAAAGTAAAAAGTCTTGAGAAGAAAATGATCCTATTTGACCGCTGTACATTGCCAACATCCAAAAATGGAATAATCGAGAATCTCGAGTAACTAGTCAAGCCGCTAAAGTAGCTAAAGTAGTGATAAATCTTGTCAGTAAAATAGGACCTATAAAAAGTCCATTTATTCCCAATCTCCAGTAAAAATCAAAAAAATTGATCCATTTATAATCTTTCGTCAATTGAATCAACAAATCATCCAATTGGAAATGATAACAAAATGCATAGGTCGTTAGAAAAAGTTCTAAGACACATACAAATATTGTATACCACCTAATTACCTTATTTTCTCTATGAAGAAGAAAAAAGAAATTAAAGAACCTGCAGATATGGGCAAAACTACAATTATTGTTAACCAAGGAAAATAATTCGTGGTAAAGACAAGATACACTTGGAACAAAACCTCGTACTTGAAAAAATTATCTATTTTTTTCGAGTACAAGTTTTTGTCAGTAAAAAAAAATCAAATGCATTCAAAATGTATTCAAGTGAGTTTTTTGGAACGTATCAATAAGCTAGACCCATGCTTTGAGTTGTTTCATGCCATAAATAAACTCGAACGCACAAAAAATCTATTAGACAGGTGGATTCATATCTCTTACAACCAACACAGTCCTCTGTTCTTGGAGCAAAAGCTATTTGTTTAGCTTTACATCCATCCCAAGGTATCATTTCTAATACATCTGTGGGACAGGCTCAAACACATTGAGTACATCCTATACATGTATCATAAATTTTTACTAAATGTGACATAGGATCTATAAATTTTTGAATATCATAAATTTTCAATCTAGTAAAATTATAAATGAATCATATATTTAAAGACTAGATAAATCAACAATTTACTTTACCAGTAATTTTTCTAATCAATTTATTTTCGGATCAACTCATAAAAGAGGGCCAAGATACTTTGATTTCTGACGTTTCCACAAATATGATTTATTAAACGTATTATACATGTTAATTCAAATTGATGAATATTATCTTAATGTTACTTATTTAACAGAGTCGATTGGTTGATATGAGTGGATTTTATGTTACGATAAATTAACGAAACAATAGCTAATCCAATAGTTGCTTCGACGGTTGCAATTGCTATAACAAAAATTGAGAAAATATCCCCTTTTAATTGGTGATTATCAAAAAAACCAAAAAATATTACGAAATTCATATTAAACGCATTCAAGATAAGTTCAAGATACATAAGAGCCCTAACCATATTTCGACTCATAATCAATCCATAAATACCAATAAAAAATAAATAGACACTCAAAATAAGTACATGTTCATCATTGACCAACTCCTTATAAATGTTATAAATTTCGGTTTAATTTAATATGACCAATACAATAATTCAACGGATTTGATTGACTAGAATATAACAAGTACAGATTAAAAGAATATATTGGTAATAGATCAAATAAAATAATTAATTTCTATTATTAATATAAATAGTATTCAAATAGAATTAAAGGGAAATAGGTGTGATAAGACAAAAGAAAAAGTTTTTTTTTGGATTGCTCTTTCTAATTCGAAAGATTTATTACTGACGAGCCACAACAATTGCACCTATTAAAGCAACTAAAAGAATTATCGAAATTAGCTCGAATGGAAGAAAAAAAAATCTGTTGATAAATGAATTCCAATTTGTTGACTACTACTTATCAAATCTTGCTTTAGAATCTTGTTTAATCTTGTAGTCCAAATAACCCCGTACCATGACGTATCTAGAATAGTAGTAATTAATGAAAGAAAAATACTTGTACAAACCAACAAAGCAATCTCATCCCCAACTGTTCACAGATTAAAATCTGTGTAACATTTTGAACGATTCATGAACATCACGGCAAATATGATTAAAACATTTATGGGCCCCACGTAAATAAGGAGCTATGTAGCAGCTACAAAATGGGAATTTGATAGAACATAGAATAAGGATATACAAACAAGAACAATTCTCAATGAAAAGGCAGAAAAAATTGGGTTGGTAAGTAATACCACTCCCAAACCTCCTAATATAAGACCTGATCCCATAAAACTAAAACCAAATCATGTATTGGTCCAGGCAAATCCATTAAATGTAAAAAAATAAATAAATAAATCAAAATGCTTTTCATGACCTTATTGACCTGACTAGGAAATTTTTTTATAATACATCCCTAATTGGATTAAATTATAATATAATGGGTATGAATTGATGAAAGTACAGGTCCAATTATTGGACAATTTTGTTCTTTTCTTTATTCAAAAGGGTATTTTGAACCCATATATTTCAAAAGAATTACGGAGATATTAGATTAATAGAATAGATTTTTAATACAAATTAAGTCGTAAGTCTCATCAACCAATTTTTAGTCAGAATTTGTAGCTATTGACCAAGCAAAAAGAAAGATCTCATTCTTTTAAACCAAAAATTGAACCATAGTGATTTTCAATTACTCCTTAATCAAATCAACAGGTTTACCTATTTTTTCTTTGAGGTGAATTCAAAATTGTTTGAATTGTATAATCATCAATCACTGACATTGGTAAACGACCTAAAGCAATTTGATTATAATTCAATTCGTGACAATTGTAAGTCAAAAGTTCATATTGTTTGGTCATTGATAAACATTTTGTTGGACAATACTCAATGTAGTTACCATAAAATATATAGATTCTGAAATCAATACTGTAATTAAGCAATGGTTTCTTTCGAATATTAATTTCAGATTTTCAATCAACAACAAGCAGATCTATAGGACATACCCGAACACATACTTCACAAGCAATGCATTTATCAAATTCAAAATGGATTCGACCATGGAAACGCTCTGATGCTATTAATGTTTCATAAGGATATTGAATAGTTATAGGTGAACGATTTGCATGGGATAAGGTAATCATGAAACTTTGACTAATGTACCTTGCAGCTCAGACTATTTGTTGACCATAATTCATGAACCCAATTACCATAGGGAACATATCATAAATATCTATGAATAATTTTATCTTTGTTTCTTTCTCTTGTTTGAACCAAGTCATGAATGTCGTATTCCTTTTTTTTTCTTTACATTACAGTGAAAGGAGTTGGGAAGAAGTTGTTAATAATAGATTATCGAGAGAAATAGGTAAAAGAAATTTCCATCCAAGATTTAATAATTAGTCCATTCTTAGCCTAGGTAAAGTCCATCTTGTTGTGATAGGAATGAACAAGAACAAATAAGTTTTAGTTAATGTAATAAAGATACCAATTGTTGTTCCAAGGATTCCATCCTTTTTATTTATTTCAACTAGTTTGAGAACTGATATGTATGGAATAGAAATATTCCAACTGCCCAAGTATAGAATTGTTACAAATAATGAAGAAACTAATAGATTTAGATAGGAAACAATGTAAAATAAACCAAATGTGATACCTGAATATTCAGTTTGATAACCTGCTACTAATTCTTCTTTTGCTTCTGGTAAATCAAAGGGTAACCTTTCACATTTTGCTAGGGAAGAAATTAGAAAAATGATAAACCTAATAGGTTGACACCACAAATTCCACCCCCAAACCCCATATTTTGACTGCGCCTTAACTACATCAACCGCACTTGGACTGTTAGATAATCATAGTTGGTGATAACATCACTATTCCCATCGTTATTACAAAACCGTACATGAGGTTTTCGCCTCATACGGCTCCTCGTGGGCTGCAAATAAATCTAAGGACCAGATCAGTATTATTTATCTTGATATGGTTATAAAATAGATGAAATCAAAATTTATCGAAAAGCCCAAAATTATACCAATGGAATTCTGTCTGCTATAACAATAATAATAAATTTAAAAAAGTGCTTTTGAATTCATCTCATCCCTTACTAATTTCAATTTATATTTGTTGAGTAATAACTTAATCCTTCACCTTCAATAAAATACTCCTTGTAGAAATATCAATAGGTATCTCAGCTCGTCATTTTCGATTACAAAAAAGAATTAGACATTCCATTAGTTCATGACTAATGACATAAATTTGATTTCTCAAAATATATGAAAGAAATACTAAAATAAAAAAGATCTCTTTTTTTTCGTTCCTATTCTTCTTTATGAGAAAAAAGTAGGTGGGCTAAAAGCTAAAATGAAAATAAAATAATAAAGGATTATTTCGTTCCTGATAGTCATTGCTTTAATCGATGGATAGAAGCATACTCTAGATCGAAAGCATGGGGAGTACTACCTGATCATTTCTACCAACTTAAAGCCCCAATTAACATTCGTTTGTGTTATGCAGAAATAGAATATCTTTTTACTTTTAAAAAATTTATGTAATCGCCATTGCTAATCCTTTGTGTCTTTTGGTGTTCTTAATCATCCAATCATTTTTGCTCAATCCCCCCTTGGTACTACATGGATGGTAATCTATACAATCAATAATGAAAACTTCATACGGTTAATCTATTGAATCCACTTCAAGCCAACATGACTAATCAATCAATCTTGGGGTAAGGTGGCTCTTCCACTTATATTTATTTTCGTTTAACTCTTGTACATAGAAAATAAGACTCAATTTTTCTTTTTACTGCGAATTTATAAGCCATTTTCTTTCACTCATATAACTATCTAATTTACTTTATTAACATTAACCCTAAAGATGAATAATGAAGATATTTATTCAATTCATTCGCCTTATTTTTCAACGAAAGAAATAAGGAAAAGAAAAATTTATGTTTCAACGAATCACACATAGAGATATTGATAAAACACATAGAGTTAATGGTATTTCATAACTAATTGATTGAGCAGCTACTCGCAAACCACCTAAAAAAGAATATTTATTATTTGATCCATATCTTAACATAAGAAGTCCAATATGAGCAATACTTGAGATGGCAATCCATAAAAAAATACCAATATTAAGATCAGCTAAAACAAGGTGATTGCCAAAAGGAATTACTGAATAAGTTAGTAAAATTGATCTAATTGTTATAGACGATCCAATATTGAATAAACGAGTATTTCCTCTAGATGGAAAAAGATTCTTTTTGAAAAGTAGTTTTGTTCCATCCGCTAAAGCTTGAAGAATTCCTAAAGGGCCGACGTATTCAGGTCCAATACGTTGTTGTATCTGTGCAGATCTTTCTCTTTCTAACCACACAATTACTAGTACACTCGTTGTGATCCCCAATGCAGGAGGCAAAAAAGGGACAAGCATCCATATGATTCCATAGACCTCTTTTAAAGATTCGAATCTGGAAAATGAATTGATATCTTGTACTTTTATTGTATCAATTATCATTTTAACAATCAATTTCTCCCATAATGATATCTATGCTACCGAGTATCGTCATAAAATCAGCCAATTTCATTCTTTTAACCAGTTAAGGAAGAATTTGCAAATTAATAAAACCCAGAGGCGAATTTTTCATCTCCAAGGAAATCCACTTTGATCCCCTATCAGAAAAATTCCTAATTCTCCCATTGGGGCTTGACTCTCACATAAAGCTCTTGCTTCGGCAATTCAAAAGTCGAAGATGATTTTTTACTAATGAATCGATATTCAAAATCACTCCATTCTGGATCCCTTTTTCTATCAAAGCATCGGATTTCTAAATTCTTATGGGGACCTCCTAGAATTCCTTCCAGAGCCTGTTGAATAATTTTTATGGATTTTGTCATTTCCCTCATCCGCATTAAATAACCGACTAATGAATCTCCTTCTTTTCGCCACTGGAATTCCTAATCAAATTCATCATAAGACTCATAATGATCAACTTTACGAAGATCCCATTGTATTTCGGACGCGCGTAGCATTAGTCTAGATAAACCCCAATTTATTGCTTCTTCTCCATCAATAATGCCAACTCTTTCAACTCGTTCTAAACAAATAGGATTTTATGTAATAAGTTTTTGATATTCAACAATCTCTGTTAAAAAATAATCGCAAAAATCCAAGTATTTATCTATCCAACCATGAGGTAGATCAACCGCTATTCCTCCGATACGAAAATAATTATGCATCATTCTCATACCAGTGGCAGCTTCGAATAGCTCAAATATTAATTTTTGTTCTCTAAAAATATATATATATAAAAAGTGTGCACTAATATTTGTCATAAACAAGCCAAGCCATAACAGATGAGAAGCTACACGACTCAATTCTAGCATAATTACTCTAATATAGCTATCTCATTTAGGAACTTGAATATTTCCTAACTGCTCTGGTCCGTTTACGGTCATTGCTTCAGTGAGCATAGTAGCTAAATAATCCCACCGTGTTACATAAGGCAGATATTGTATAATTGTTTGATTTTTCGTAATTTTTTCCATTCCTCTATGTAAATAACTTAATATTGTTTCACAGTTAATAACATCTTCACCATCTAGAGTAAGGATTAGATGAAGAACACCATGCATTGATGGGTGGTGAGGGCCCATACTGGCTATCATAAGATTTTTTCCTGTAGTTGGTATATTCATAAGTTTTTCCTCGACTCATTCTTACATGAATTTAATTGCTAAAAACGAAAAAAAGGTCATTAAAATTCAAGATCTAATAAATTAACTAATTCAAAATTTTCAAATTAATGATTTTTGGATTCCTGAATATCAAACTGATTAATTAATTCTTTATAACGTACTCTATTTTTTTTTGACAAATAAGACAGCAGCCACTGATGTTTTTCCAGAATTTTTTGTAAACCTCTCTGAGATAAATAGTCTTTTTTGTGCAATTCCAAACGTGAAGTCTATGTATCTTATAGGTGAAACTGAATACTTGAAATTCAACAAACCCACTATTTTGTTTTTTTTTTCTTAAATGAGACGAATGAATTTTTTCATAAAACAAAATTCCTCTCCCCTTGCCCTTTTTTTATTTTTAAAGATATGCATTTTACCAATCAATAATAATAATGATAGTCATTTTTACACAACGATCTTAATTTAGTTATGAACTTCCTAATTTTATCAAATAAAATTAATCAACCCAATTTTCTATTTGATTTGGATAGGTATACAAAAAAAAGGATGGTATATTTCTTTAAAAGATAAAATGAAATTTTAGATATAAAATAAGAAGATTCTGTCAATTCATTTATAGATTTAATTGATCTGTATGTCATTAAATTTATATCATGTATCATAATGGAATCTAAGACAATCCATGTGTGCATGTATTTGTTTTCATATATTTTAAAATACATGATATGTAACAAAATGTACGATCAACGGATTTTGAGTCACGGATACATATGTATTCTTACCATACTGAAATGACTACCATCATTAGTATTAAACCAATAGCGATTCAGACAAGCTAAATCTTCTAATCGAAAATTGGGCCAAAGAAAGAACTTTGATTTAATTAGGTTGAGGTTATTTTTGTTTTTCTTTCTATCAAGATCTTTGCATTTAGTCAAAACTTCACCACATTTTTTTACGTTATTGTCAAATCTTGGATTTCTACGCATATCATTTCTATACTTTGAATTGAAACAAATTAGAATTCAAAATTCTCTACGGTGTCTAAGGGATAAAATATTTTCAGGGACAAGGAAATCATAATGATTTTTGTTACTATTTTCAGGCATTCTTTGATGTCTTGTAATGGATTCATCAAAAAAAAAATTTATCAACATAGCCTTTTTCTTGGTATCTTTGCTTTATTTGTATTTGGTGTTTATTTTTATGAATCAATCAAATACCTATGGTTTGATATATAATAAATTGTTCATCGTTTTTTACAGACAGATGAACTGGTTCGATAATCAATATTACCTTTTTCATTAAGTCTGGAAGAGTAAAATTCTTCTGACTTATCAGGATGTCTAGACTCATTTCTCTCCTTTGACTAGAAGATATAGCAATTTCTCTTGGATTTATCAGTCTAAGTAATAGACAATATACTTTGATATTACTGACAATTCTTTTATTTAAAGAACCATCCCATCTTAATTGAAAAAGCAAATGCCTTTTTAGGAAGAAATGTAGTTATACTTCTGTATTGCTTTTTCTTTCTACGTTTTTTTATGTCTGATTTCTTAGAATCTTCTTCAATATTTTTTTCTTGGTTTGAGAGAATTGCTCCAAGATTTGCTTGTTTTTGTTCATCTGATTTAAGCTCCCTTTGCCCTGCGATTTTTTTTCTTCTTGATTTTTATTCTCTAATCCAAATTCAAGAGATTGTTTTTCATTCGATGATATAAAACCCTTTTTCTTTTCAGTGATATCTTTATTAAGATTTTCATTTTCATTAAAATTTAAAAGAAGTAATTTGCTTGGTATCATCCACGGTTTAATCTTATATGCATTATACAGTAAAGACAAATTCTGAAAAAAAAAAAAAAAAAAAAAAACAAAGTTCCAGATTTGATATAGGACGACTTAGCATTTCTTCATTCATTCCCATCCAATCAAAAAAGTTTCTTTTTTGATTGGATGATTTGATTTCTTGATCTTGATGAGTTGTTTATCAATTATTTTATAATTATTAACTCCAGTCTTAATATTTTTAATACTCTTGGTATCGATTTCGCCCTAGGACTCAATATCAACCTTTTTTCTGAGACAAAAGTTGAAAATTCTCCAATCCAAATATTTTCTAGCAGGAATTTTCTCTCTATCCATGATGGAATATTTTCCTAGATAATTAAAGACTAAAAATTTATGGATAGGGATACCTATCGGCATATTAAAAAATTTAGCTTTATCTATGTTGTAATTATCAAACTTTTTTTCTTTAGAATTAATAGATTTATATGATAAAAATCATATCTATAGTTTTTTTTAAATTATATTTGTGATTCAGTAATTGGTCCACTTTAAAAAAATTTTGTCTTTCGTAATGAATTAATTTGTCTTATAGTGTTGGTTGATTCTATTTCGTCATTTTTTTGGTACTAATCTAGACCATCTAATATGAGGTAAATCATATTGATAATGACTTCTTAACCAGTTTTTTTGATTTCTTTCACAATTCAAAAAGTTTTTAGGTCTTAATTCGTAATGAAATATTCCTTGTTCTTGAAAAAAAATCTTTTATTTCATTCTTGAGAAAAAAAGGTATCCCGTGATATTGAAAGACAGACCTTAACTTATATAAGTTAATAATTTGGATTTGTGATCATTTGTAAAATACATATGCTTGTGAGAAGGAGGATAGGTCATAACAAATTTTTGAATTCTTATTTTTAATATTAGAAAGTGAATTTTTCATAATCGAAATAAAGTGAATGGCATTTTTATTTGTTTTGTTAGTTTTTTCTTGATTTACTTTATTATTGTAAATATATTTCTTAATAAATTTTTTTGTTGATTCAAGAAAAACTTGTGTGTTGATCCTTGGAATATTAATGATACATAGAAAAATATCTATATATATCCTTTCAATGAAACATTTTTTAAAATAATATGATTTTCGGATTAATCAAAGATTTCTTCTTTTTAATATCTGCCAAATATTTTTTGACGATTTTAATATTTTAGCATGATAACTTGTTTTGTTAGAACTAATATTTATTTCTTAAGTCCTTTTTTCCTCTTTCGTAATTTCTTGTATTTAATTTCTGATTGTCCTTGTTCTATCAATCAGATCTTTCATTTTGTTTTCTACTAGTGAATAATTTGTCTATTTTATAAATTGAATTTGAACGAAAGATTCATGAATCATCTAATTACTAATTATTGAATCTTTTTTCGTTTCATTCAATTCATAAATTTCTCTTGACAATCCAAATAATGGAATTGAGCTTATTTTAAAAAAAAAATTATTATTCCTTTTAGAAATAGAAGGTTTTTAATAACCCATTTATTTTTAAGACTTCTAGAAAAAATTTTCCTCTTTCTTTTAAAAACCTTAAAACCATGAAATACTTAGTTTCCAATTTCTTTTTGAATTCTTTAAAAATATGTTCAAAAAATGAAGGCTGTTTTCCGGCAGAACCAAAAGGAAATTCAGTTTTCGTCCCTCAAACTGTTAAAAAACAAAAATCATTTTTTCCCCTTTCTTATTTTCATTGAATCTTTATAAGGGAATCATAATTTAGATTGGTGACAAGGTTTAAAGCAAAAAGGGAATAGGATCTTTATCTGAATACCATCTGTTAACCAATTTTTTGAAAATTCTGTTTCTGATAATTGAACACCATTATAGGTGCATTTAATATGCATTTCTCGAGCCCAATCCTTTAAATCCTCAGACCACTCGAGAAGTTGAAATAATAGCATACGGAGAATATTTTTAACTATTATCAATGAAGATAATATAATATATTTTCTAAGAAGCGATTAGGTTTCTAAGAAGGAACCTCATATAGCTTGAGCAAATAAAAGGCTATCCCAGGTTTCTGAAATTTTTATCCGTGTTTTTTCCTCTTTTTTGTATTTTTCTCTTTTGTCCTTCTCTTTTTTTCAATTTTTTTGTTTTCTTTCCTGTATAATCAAAAAAAAATTCTTTGTTTTTCCATATTTAATTTCTAAAAATTAGTTCCATTAATCCGGAGATATCAAATGAAAAAAAAAAAAAAAGAGGGGGGGGAGAAGGTTGTCTATTCTATCCAAAAAAAGTGGGGAATGCACATTTGCTTGAAACAGTTTTCGAATAACTATTTTACGTCTTTGGGCACGCATGGAGCCTTTGATTATATCTCGATGAAAATCCGATTGTTGCCAATAATGTATCAAAGCTACTTTGTCTTTTTTATCAGAATTATTAGTATCTTTTGTATTAGTATAAATATCCTTATTCATCTGGTTATCCGTAAAAATCACTACATGTTTGGATTTTCTTGAATGAATTTGATCGACGTTGCTTTTCGATCGATTGAGTGATAATGGAATATTCATGGAAAGTTACAATCCTCACCGCGGAATAATGCACCTATATGTCTTCATCGACGTTCCTTTTTGACCGGAAGACCGAGAGCTAATTATCAAGACTTTGGTCTATCCGGACACATACTTCGTGAAATGGTTCATGCATGTTTGTTGCCAAGGGCAACAAGATCAAGCTAGCAAGGATTAAGATATCCTTTCATTTTTTTATTTTTTTCTATGATCATTGATAATAGAGGAGCCCTTTTACCATTCTGTATAAATAGGCTATTCTATTTGTACAGATATGGAACAGGGCCGCATTCAATTCTTCTTTGTCCATTAGTTTAGTCCTAGTTTTTCTTTTCTTTTCATCGCGAGGCACGGGGTAGAGTAGTTTGGTAGCTTGCAAGGCTCATAACCTTGAGGTCATGGGTTCAAATCCCATCTTCGCAACATTTTTTGGGCAAAAAATTGGGCTTGACTCTGTTAACTAGTCATTAATTAACACTTTTCTTTTGCGTTGGGAGGACAAGACCACTATACTATCACGGTCAACTATAACGAATCTTTTATCTTCTTAAATACATTACATTACTTTACCCTGGGCGGATAGCGGGAATCGAACCCGCGTCTTCTCCTTGGCAAAGAGAAATTTTACTATTCAACTATATCCGCATTTTTTTTTTCGTTCTTGATACAAAATTTATGGATAATATTTGTTCAGAACTACACCAGATACTCTCTTCAGGGCGATTTCATCAAATTCCACCACCAAACCAATTTCCAATAATATACCAATTAAATACAAATTAGTATATTAATATATTATTAATATTAATATAAATTAGTATATTATTATACTATAATTTTATTATATTAAAAAATAATTCATTCATATTTCATTCAAGTTCCAGAAATTTAACCCCTCCTTCTAATTTGTTTTTTGTTTTCTTTATTTGCAGTTTGTTTTTCACTTATATTGAATTTGAATGTTTCTCACAATAGAAAAAATTCGTGGGAGGGGTAATTTCATTTTTTGATCGGGAACGAATAAATTCAAGAGATAAGAGAATTAAGGATACCCGCCAAAAAGACCAATCCAATCCATAATGATGTACCAAAAAATACAACATTTTTGTTACTCGACCAACCATCAGGAGAAGAAAACACAATGGGTACACTAATCAGTAAGATTGATGAAGTAGCAATTAATGCAAAAACAACCAATTGGAAAGCAATAGTCATGTTTCTAATCCTCCAAGCTACCAACAAAAGAATACACCATTTGACCCCCTATCGACTAAAAAATCAAATATTAATATTAATAACATGCAGCATAGAGATAAACGGATTTACCATGAATCCGTTGATTCTATATGACGTATTTCTAACTTTTTTTCCATTTTTATTCGGACATGAAGTCAAGGGTGTTTTTTTTTTTTTTACTTCACAAAAGAGTTGGATTGTACATCTCATCTATCTATATATACAGATAGATAGACCTATAGATTCGCACCC